>PVJI01002508.1:0-7500 GCA_004026765.1 Micronycteris hirsuta | reverse complement strand
AGTTTTTAATTAATCCTTGTACTATATATATTCAAGTTAATGCTATTAATTTATAGCATCTGGAAATAATCCAAGAATTAGCCGGCTCACTATATTTGCCCCAACACCGTTACAAGGCATGTTTTTTGTCTGTTTTCATATCTACTTGTTACCATTCCTGACCACACATGAAACATTTTATGTCTCCCTTTAAGCTATCACTACAACTGTAGAGAACTCTAAGAATATTACAGAGTATGGAGCAAGTGGATGTTGGCTACCAACTGAAGACTGTGGAAGGTAACAGCGTTTACTCTCCCAGTCCCATCTAGACACCATTAATCTACTTTTTGTCTGTCTCCTTTAGATGTCCTTGGCCTTGAGCAGTGGTTCTCAAACACTAACATGCATAAAAATTACCCAGAGAGACTTACTAAAACAAAGTTTCTTGGACCTCCCCCTCAGAAATTCTGATCCAATAAATGGAGTAAGTCTCTATTACATTTTTAAACAGGCTTACAGATAGGTCCAAAATGCTGTTGAAGGGCCAGTGACCTCAAGGTAGAAAAGTTTTGTCTGAAGAGATCTCCAATTCTTTTGGAAATTCAAAAAAAAAAAAGAAACAAAAAAATCCCCACCTGAAGCTGAGTTATCTTAGTCCTTGTCAAAGTCGACGAAAAGTGATTTAGTTACCACCTAGAAATTAAGGGAAGCAGTAC
Organism: Micronycteris hirsuta; assembly: GCA_004026765.1. Taxonomy (NCBI): domain Eukaryota; kingdom Metazoa; phylum Chordata; class Mammalia; order Chiroptera; family Phyllostomidae; genus Micronycteris; species Micronycteris hirsuta. Next base: position 6,802 of record PVJI01002508.1, on the reverse strand, counting down.
TACAACAAACAACAGTTAAGTTAGTTTTAAATCATTGGTAGCCCTAAACAATTACTTAAGCAGAAAGATTTGGATTCCAACCAACTCTGCCACTGAATGCTGTGCACCTCACTTTGGAACATGGAACTTGAATAAGTGTTGGTAAATGTCATTCAAATGAATAAAAGTCACTGATGTAATAAAATGATGCTTACCTAGGTTAGACCATCATTTTTACCCTCACTCTTTCAATCTCAATCAAGTTTAGTAAAAGATTTTACAGGTAAAAATTATGGAAATATAGTACAACTAATGTTATCATAATGATAATATTTATATTCACATATTAAAATACCTTATTATATCACCTGATGATTAGTCAAACTATTCTAATAATACTAGCACAAAGGTTTAAGACACAAATCATATTAGGTAACCAAATATTCACTCAATTTAATCTGATGCTCTTCATCTGCACAGTGCTGTAAATAGTAAGTAATAAAGACACATCATTAATAGGGCATTACTATGAGCCTTAGAAAGTCATTTCTACCAACTGTTACAAGCTAACCTATTTCTACTATAATAAATGAGGATGCTGGTGTATGTTAGTTAAATGACTGAAAATTAAGCCTGGATATATGAAAACTGTACTCTCTTTTCAATTTTGCTGCGAACCTTAAACTCTTTAAAAATAGTCTTAATAAAATTATGGAGCTTGGATTGTTAATAAAACAATACCTTACTATTGTAGTTAAGGTTTAATTTTAATTTGGTGACTCAAGTCAATGCCCAAAATGACAAAGTTGTCTTTTCAAACCACTGACATTGAAAGGCTGTCTGACTTCTTCCTGACAGTGACATTTACGTCACCACATGGTGCTGGTCACCTTTCTGCCAAAGCCCAACAGTTTCAAAGACCTGTTCTCCACGTGGTTTGTAAAGTTGGATGATCCATATCTGTACCATTTCTTTTATTTTTGGAAAACATAGTTCCCTTTCTGACAGAGTTGGGTGATCAGATAAGATCTTCCTAAAGGATAGAATTCACATAATTAGGTAGAAATATATTGGATGAATTAATTCTATACTGTCTAAAATTTCAATTGACCCAATATACATGTCACTGACACCAATTCTGGGAGGTGGATTCATCATATCTTTGCCACTTCATATTTTATTTACTCTTCCTGGGAAAGGCAGAAAGTGAGAAATGTCAGAAAGAACAAATGAACTAAATTGGCTTTATCATTGAGTAAATGGTGCTTTAGTTTTATTTGGCACGAAGTTGGTCTAATATCTTTGTTTTCCCCAAAATGGAAGCCCTAAAAGTATGCTTACTATTTTCAGAACAACAATGCAGATGGAACTACTTATTGTAACAATATTGCAGAGGTAAACGTAAGTTAGTAGGTATAATTAAATACTCTTTTCAAATGCTTTGGCAAGTACAGTTAAGACAGAGAGAATCTTCTAAGTTATTCCCTCTAATATATGGAGTAAGAAAGAGTTATTACATGTCCATGGCAGTTACGTTTTTGAAATGGCAAATCTAATAAATGTCTTCAGATGGGAATCCAAAATTCTAGGGTTATTGTTTACAGACACCTGTTCTCAATGCATGAAAGGCTAATAACTTTCAGGAAGAAAGTCAAATCAAAGTTAAACCAGTGGGAAGAAAAATAAGTAGGTAACACTGTTTCTATTATAATGTCTCATAATTCTAAGATAAAAATTATCTGATTCTAATGAAATAAATTTTGTGTTTGAAAGTATAAAGTATACTAAATAAGATACATTAGCAGATATCTAAGAATTTCTGTACTATAAATATATACATAAGTAATAAATTTGAGTTTACATTTTTAAAAAATATGGCTTTCAGCCTGGCTGGTGTAGCTCAGTGGATTGAGCGCGGGCTGGGAACCAGAGGGTCCCGGTTCGATTCCCTGTCAGGGCACATGCCTGGGTTGCGGGCCAGGTCCCCATGAGGGCCATGTGAGGAGCAACCATACATTGCTCTTTCTCTCCCTCTCTGTCTCCCTCCCTTTCCCTCTCTCTAAAAATAAATAAATAAAATCTTTAAAAAAAAATATGGCTTTCACAACTCAAAGTAGTAGTATTCTTATTAAGGGAAAATAATGAGGCAAAATGTAAATCCAACATCATCACAGATATGTATATAGAATGGTGAATATACTACAGCATAGTTATAAGAACAACTACCATTTTTAGACATTGACTATGGACTTAACACAGTGTAAAGTGCTTTATTTATCTTGCTGTATCTTGTCAACAGCCCTGTGAAGTAGATGATCATTTTGCAGAGAAGAAAACTGAATCTTAACTAATTTAGTAGTGAAACCAATAGTAAATGGTGGGGCAAGATTTTTAACTCAGTTCTATTGACTCAAAAGGCTATGTTCTTCATTGTTACATATATTGCCTAAAGTCCCAATTGATTGACCTAATATGTGTCACAGTGATTAAACATGGAGTCAACTGTTAGGCATGTTCAAAAATTATGATTGTGTCCATAAAAAATGAGTAGCATAATATACTATATTGGGTGCCAGGACTCTTTGGACTTCAGTTTTGAACTACTAGATTGATATTCTAGTCAAATTGTTACAGTTGTTTGATTTAGTGATAATGCTGTGCATTTATTTGGTATATCATGCAAGGTCATGCTAACCTCACTTGCAGTTATTCTCAATACCACCCATGAATTAATACATTATTATCATCTTCAGTTCCTAGAAGGCAGCAAACTTTTAAAAGGAATATTATAAAGACAGATAAGCCTTTTACAACTATTTAGAAGAAATATACTTTCAAATCTCCCCCTCATCTTCAGCTATCATCATGCCCTCCTTCATTATGCAGTACTATTAAAAATGTAAGTTGTATTATAAGGAGGCATTTGATGTCTGCCTTCAAGAAATCTGTCATAGAAATGTCATCTGAAATAGAGACACTGTCTAATTTCCAATCACGAAAGCAATTCTATATTAAAAGGTAAATGCAGGATGCTGTGTTCAGAAATGTGCACCACGACATTTGATTCTGATATATTCAACTATGTTGAGAAGTCACTTGTTTCTGGTTATTGCCATTTTGGAAGTGGTGAGGGCTGTTTAGCGGAGTCAAATAATGTGTGTAGTTTTTCTTTGAAATGTTGGTGAAAGCAACCCAGTTAATGCTCACCTGCAAAAAAGAGGAAAAGAAGAAAATCACAATGGGAAATCTTGAGTCCATTGATTTAGCCAAGTGCTCAGTGATGCAAAGAATGCTGCCAACAAATAACTTTTCATGAAAAATACTTCAATGAATATGGTATAATCAGATATAAAAGACTTCAGCTACACATTACCTCTGGGAAATAGTGAAGATCTTTCCAAAATTTTCTACTTTTTTCAAAATTTACTTCATTTTTCTTCATCAAGTATTTTATGTAAAAATAACAAGCAAAAAATACATTTAGAAAACATCATTCTGAAGGCAGCAAAAAAAAAAATCTTTCCATGATTTTAAAAATAATACTGTACTGTATTTCAAAGTTCAAAGAATAAGGATCATACTAAAAATCCCATCAGGTCAGAATGATGGTGGGCTCCTTTTTAAATTACAAGTTCATATCTTACACTAACCTTTTGTCAGTCTCTATAATGTGCTGTTTTATATTACTTTGCCATACACTGATAGGTTTTGTAAACTAAGACTTACTTCACTTACTTTCAAAGACAAATGTTTGCTTAGTGTCTACAAATGTGTGCTAACTCTAGTCCCTCAGACATTCATTAGTGTTTAGACTTTGCACTTAAGGAGGACAATGGCATTGTAAACGAAAATGACCAGTAGCCAAAGGGAACATATAATTGTTTGCAATTAAACAAAAAGTGTTGCTGAGTTAATCAAATTCACATCTTAATATACTTCAAAGCATTGCTGTCTTGTCAAAATGAAGACTTCAGTTTTCTGTCTCTTTGGAATGTATGTGTGTGTGTTTTTAATTGGTAATGAAACCTAAGCAAATTATACCCGTAAGATTTTTTAAACCCACTTAAGTACAATAAATAAGTCAAGTGTGTTTTGATCAAAGTTTTCATTGGAATCCTCTTTTAACTTTCACCGGTTTCATAATTAACAGTTTGTACAGGCATTAGCCTCTTTATAGCTTTTCCTCTGTAATGCCCTGTGCTGAATGTTTCATTTTTTGAATTACAACACAAACATACTGAAGCACTCCATCTTTCCCTCGGTAACTGAATCATTCATTGGAAACACTACTGACTTCTTATAAGAATTCTTATGGGGAAAAAAGTTTTATTGTAATTTTTATTTGGAATTTTTTTATTTAAAGGTAAGTCTAAATTAAACAAAAGAACTCAAAATGTTGACCGCCTGACTAAAGTAAAGGAACTAACATGATTTTATAGCAAATCCTATTTCTAGAACCTGTAGAATATTACATAGTTTGAGTGGACTGACTCTTAGTTTTCCAAACCTAAAGGACTTATCTGTTCTTTCTCTAAAAAAGAAAAAAAAAAAAAAGGCAGAGTGATAAGAAAATTTAAAGTTATGTCAAACAAATTACATTTCAGTTATTAGTGGCTAGTTTGTAAATATCAAAGACCCACTTATTACAGTGCTTGGAGCTGCATTTGCATGCTGATGAAATGCAAGTGGATGTCTGTGAACTGCAGGGTTATCTCTAGTGCGGCAGTGGGGAGCTCCAGAACCAGGCAGTGGGGCATCTGACCGACTCAAGAGTCCAAGCTGCAGACCTCTTCTATTCACTTTCCTTACAACAATTAAAATATGCAAAGTGATAATTTTCCTTAAGTAGCCTTAAATGTGCGATCTATTTAAATGTGAAGAAAATTGCCTGAAGCTTCTGGTGTGAGGGACAAAAAAGAATAAATTATGCAAATAGCAGAAAAGGACTCTAGCACTTGAACGCCTAATTTTCCTGTAATAAGCATACTGTTTCATTTAATTTTTTGCCTCTTATTAAAAGTGACAGTTCTTTTGCACTGTCTGATGGTTATATCTGACACAAGCTAGGGAAATGACTGCTAGACTAAATGCTAAAGCATTTTGGTAGCTTTTTTAGATGATGGTTACATTCACAAAGTAATTATGCACTGAAGAGTAGAGAAATAAGGTTTAATTACACAGTAATCGCTTCTGATGGACACGGCAGAAGTGTGAACACCGCCAGACTGCAATCCATCAATGACAAACCCCTGGCCACTTTTAATTCCTCCTCATTTGCATCATAACCTCCGCACCAAGTTGCACAAATGCTGTTAAATGTTAATAGGAGCTGTCTCTCCACTCAAAATGAATGCTTAAGCTGTTTCATTTTTTTTCTCCTCCACCTCAGACCTTCAAAACCAGCTCCTCTCTGAGAGCAGGCATTAAGCACAGAGCATGGTGCGTGGTCACTGTTGTGCTAATTGGGAGCAACACTTAAAGTTTTATCTCTCAAGCGCTAATAATGCACACTGCTGACAAACCAGTGAATAAGTAATGTACTTGGAGGAGGGGGGGGGAGAAAGGCATGCCTAGAATGAAAAATGCAGTTGGGACCGTTGTTCAGTGACTAGCTATTTGATTAGGCCCTGTAGTCATATTTAATCCAGATCCTTAGGGAACATAGACAAAATTACATCTTCATCTCATCAAACATTCAGCTATATTTAAGCATTCAGCTGATCAAGCTTTTATTGTTTCTCTTGCAGCAACATAGAGACAATGTTGTCCTGCATTCTTCAATTCCAGAGGCTGGCAAAAAAAAAAAAAAAAAAAAAAAAAAAGACCCTGTGAGCTGTGGGTTAGGGAATCCCAATAGCAAAGGAATAAAATAATTCTAGTCACTGTGCACTAATATTCCAGTTGATAAAACCCCCAGCCTTCGATCCTATTTGTACAGTCTTTAGCACTCAATCTCATTTTCTCTATTAAAAAAAAGTTCCTCACTCTACCTCATCTTTAAACTCAGTCCATTTCCTAGGACAGGTCTCCATCATTAAACTGCAGATGGTTCTTTTTCTATTAAGCAGCAGGTATCATTCTTGTCTTGACAGGAGGAGGCTCCACCTGCTGCAGGCCCACCAATACTTCCAGCTGACTACTTTGCAGAACAGGGAAGGTAATTTGTAAGCTGTGTGCTAAGTTTAACAGTAGACTCTAAAGTGACAAAAGAGCCATTTTCTGCATGAAGATTGAGAATTATCAACACCTTTCGGTGCATAATAGTTAAGCCTTTATCACTTGAGGAGCTGCTGATAAGGTTAAGAACACTACACAAACTGCTCATTAGCGGAAAGGTTTGCCTTTTACATTAAAGACTGCCGGGGACTGAGGTTCCTCTACTGAGCAGTACATCTCTGGCATTTGAAAAGAATGAGCGGATCGGTGTACATAAATGAATACAGAAAAGGAGACCTGGAATGTTCTAATATTAGTGAGGTTTTTCTCAAGCTCAGAAAATGATAAGCCTGTTAAGTGTGTTCAAAAGCTGTGTGATCTGGTAGGTAAGGCCTTAGATTAGAAGCCATAAGACTGGTACTCTGTTCTGTATTTTACCACCGACTAGCTAGCTGTGTGACCTTGGATAAGTAATTTATATTTGATGAATACTAAAACATAAGATGATTTAAATATGGAATATTAGGATTCAGTAGGCTGCATCAATAAACAATCTGAATCAGTTGCAAACATAAGACTGAAAAGACTATTCAGGACCCAGTCATTCATTTTATGCTGGCGAATTGGATTAGGAATTACAAATTAGAATTTGTTTCATTCATTTTAG
>PVJI01002507.1:0-143907 GCA_004026765.1 Micronycteris hirsuta | reverse complement strand
ACAAGCATCTTGGCTGTGGCTGATCTGAGTTCCCCGGTAGCTGATCTGGCCTTGGTGCCTTCTCTCATGAGTCCTTATATAAAACCCCTTAACATTTCATATAGTAAAGGCTGTGTGATGATGTACTCCTTGAACTTGACCTTATCTGAGAAGCACTTTATCTGCCCTTCCATTCTAAATGACAGTTTTGCTGGATAGAGTATTCTTGGTTGTAGGTCCTTGCTTTTCATGATTTGAAATATTTCTCTCCAGCCCCTTCTGGCTTGGAAGGTCTCCTTAGAGAAATCCGCTGACAGTCTTATGGGAATTCCTTTGGAGGTAACTGTCTCCTTTTCTCTTGCTGCTCGTAAGATTCTTTCCTTATTCTTAGGTAATGTTATTATGATGTGCCTTGGCGTGTTCCTCTTTGGGTCCCGCTTCTTTGGGGTTCTCTGAGCTTCTTGGATTTCCAGGAAGCCTATTTCCTTTGCCAGATTTGGGAAGTTCTCCTTCATTATCTGTTCAAAAATACGTTCAATTTCTTGGTCTTCCTCTTGTCCTTCTGGCAGCCCTATGATCCAGATGTTGGGTCGTTTACAAATGTCTCTAAGGTTCCTGAGTCCCTCCTCATTTTTTTGAATTCTTGTTTCTTTCTTCTGGTCCACCCCATTGGTTTGAGTCCCAGCTTCCTTTTTTTCCCTGTTGGTTCCCTGTAAATCTTCCTCCATTATCTTTATCGTATTGTTCATTTGTTCAACTATTTCTTCCAGTTTTGTGAGTATCCTGATTACCAGTGTTTTAAACTGGGCATCTGTTAATTTGGCTATCTCTTCGTCCGTTAGTTGTAATTTGTTCTGATCTTTCGTTTTGGCCATTTTCATTCTTTTTTATCTCAGCGCACCTGTCAGAGTCTTAGGTGTTTGTCGGTGCCTGGCAACCTGGGTCACTTTTTTGTGACATTTCCTCTGGGGGCGGGGCCTGGGAGGGAGCAATGGCGTCTGCCATTCACCACTGCTCCCTATCACCCTCTGCTCCCCAGTTCCCCACTGCCTTTTCCGCCAGTCTCGGCCCTGCTGGTTCCCACTGGCCTCTCCAGTTACACCGCCGGCCTGCGAGGTTCACCCATTGCTCGGGGTGGTGTTTTGTTTAGGCGCTCCCGGGGTGAGTTCCTCCGGGCAAACTACCTCTCCCTCCGCTCCTCCGCTTGGTTCTGCCCCGCTTACCGGCCTGGATATACGTCCTCCCCAACTTCCTGGGTGTCGGACTTCCCTTCAGTTCGATTCTGTCCATTCTGGTTGTTTATTTTTCGCTATTGAGTTCGTTGTTTAAACTCTCTGGTTGTGAGCGGCGGTGCAGTGCACCCACCTATGCTGCCACCTTGGCGGAAGTCCCCCTCCCCTTATTTTTTATGATTTTATGTTTGTTTGTTTAATAATTTCTAGGTTATAACTGAAAATAAGTTAAAAACTGTATAATTTATTATGTAAATATAATAAATGCAAACTTGTAGTGTTTTCATTTTTTTTTGCATTTCAGCACATACTAGTAATGAATGTATCATATATATGCGACCTACACTGTAATTATTTTGACCACAACCTCCACAAGGTTAAAGGGGCCAATTTGATAGTATACTAAATCAATAGCATTCTCTACAAGGGCAGCAACAAGTTAGAAAAATGATAAACACACTATTTGTAAGAGCATGAAAATATATGCATAGGAACATAGTCACAAGAATTTGACAAAATCATTCTCCTAAAAGAATAAGTACACAATTAGAGAAATGAATGAGGCTCGCTAGAGAGATAGTAATGCTCAGGTAATTAAAATTATGGCTGGCATTCATTCATTCATTCTTCAATCAACAGGTCTTTATTGAATACCTATTATGAACCAGGCACTATGCTACCTTGGGGTACAGTGATGAACAAAAGAGACACAGTTCGCTGCCCTGGAAGAGCTTATAGTCTAGTCAGTGGAAAGAGAGGTAAGAAGTGGATGGCTAGAAGTGCAAGCTCTGGGGTCCAAACTGCCTGGTGCTGAAGGTCAGCTCCACCACTCACTAGCTGTATAACTGAGCAGGAAGACTGCATCTATTCATCTGTAACAGAGATTACAGAATCTACCTCTCAGTAAGTTAATAAGCATTAAATTAAATAATGCACTGTAAATCACTTAAGATTAGTATCTGGCACAGTAGATGCACATTAAGTGCTACTTGTTATAGTTATCATTACTATTAAATTATTATACAAATTTTTGTATACAAATATTTGTTATACAAATATATTGCATATAAATATTTGTATAATACTATAAAATATTTTATTTAGTACAATATACAATAAAATATATTATTTTATTAAAAATAGACAAAGAAAAAGCAATTCACCCTGGCTAGGTAGCTCAGTTGGTTAGGGCATCATTTCCATACACCAGGGTCAGGGGTTCAATCCCCAATCAGAGTATATACAAGAATCAACTAATGAATGCATAAATAAGTAGAATGACAGTCCTGACTGGTGTGGGTCAGTGGTTTGGGTGTCATACTGCAAACTAGAAGGTCACTGGTTCAATTCTTGGTCAGGGCACATGCCTGAGTTGGGGGCTAGGTCCCCAGCTGGGGGCATGTGAGAGGCAACAGATCAATGTTTCTCTCCCTCTCTCCATCCCTCCCGCATTCTCTAAAAATAAATAAATAAAATCTTTAAAAACCAGTAAGTGGAACAACAAATGGACATTTCTCTTTCTCAAATCAATAAATTAAAAAAAGCAATTCATCAAATGCAAAAGACTAATATAAAAAATTTACTCATTAATATTGAGGATAATGCAAATTAAGAGAGTGACATAACATTTTTTTGCCTATCAAATCAACAAAGATTTTTAAAAAAATTTTCATATACAGATGGCTGGAGTAAATTATATAAATATTACAATCTTTATGGAGAGCAGTGTGACAAAAACAATCAAAGCCCTGAAAAGGTACATAACCTTTGACCCTTCAATTTCACTTTTAGGAATTTATCCCAAAGAATATCCCAAAGAAGTTAGGAAATATAATTAAGTAGATAAATTTTTATCTAAAAAGAAGTTAAATCTAAAAAGAAGCACTATTTATAACAGCAAAATGTCTGAAACAACTTAGAGGATTGATTAGAGTGAGATACTTTAATATATGGATTTTATACAGTTGTTAAAAATATATTCACAATAGCCAAAACGATGAAGCAACGCAATGGTCCCTTGACAGATGAACAAATAAACAAAATGTGGTATATACATATAATAGATTATTATTCAGCTTTAAAAAGGAAATAAATTTAGATCTTGCTACAACATGGATATTGACAACATTATGCTAACTGAAATAAGTCAGTTACGAAAGGACGTGTATTATAGGATTCTATTTACATGAGGCACCTAGAATAGTCAAGTTCAAGGAGACAGAGAGTAGAATGATATTTGCCAGGGACTAGGAGGAGGCAGAGGGGGCGCTAGTGTTTAATGGGTACAGTGTTAGCTGAGAAAGACAGGAAAGTTCTGGAGATGGATGGTGGTGACTGTTACACAACTACGTGAATGTACTTAATGCCAGAGAACTTAAAAATGGTTAAAATAGTAAATTTTATATTATGTATGTTTTAGAACAACAAAAAAGTTAAAAAATGAAGTTAGACACAGAAGGCTTGCTATTCATTATATATTTTTAAATGAAAAGGCAGCTGAGGTATGATCCCATGTTTACACCAAAACGTTACTGGTGATGTTGTCTACAGTGGGAGGGCTTACAGGTGGTTTTTATTTTTCTTCATTATAAAATCCATGATTTCTCTATAATGAACATGTATTAGTTTTATAATTTTATTTTTAAAGCCCTGGCTGAAATGAAACAAAATACCTTATGCCATGATTACCTTTACAAGATGAATAAATGTGTCTTCTTTAAGGTAAAAATCCAAAGTGTAGGGCAATGCATTGCACAGAGTTGACCTTCACAGAAAGATCCACTACTGAAACCACCAACCACTTACCAACTTTCAGAAAAGTTTTTAGTTCCAAGGGTCGCAGCACTGGTTGCTTTTCTATACGACCATAGGTTTCTGCTATGTTCTCTACTTCCACTTTAGGGCATTTAAACAGCTCGTAAGTCCCATCCCGGTTCTGGATAAAACTACGGGTAATTTCCAAGGGCATCTGGACATGGAGACAATACCAAGAAAGGTGAGAAAGAAAAACTTTCAAAGCAGACAAACACTTGGATGAAAATAGATCTTTTACATATTCATTCTTCCTTATTAAGCACATTCAAATTAATTAAAACTTCCCCTTGTATTTCTTTTTTTTTCCCCCTTGTCTTTTCAAGTAAATTCTGTCAACAAATCTCCCTTTTTTCCCCTTACATCACTCATGGCTTGGTTTTCATCTTTTCTCTGTAACTTTAGTTTGAGCCCCAGCCAAACCCTACTGCACTGAACCGCTAACATCTATCTACACGACCACTACTGGCACAGACCTGCTCTAAAGTCGGTTTTTATTCCTTCCCCTACTTCTCTGCTAAAACATTCTCCTAAAAACTCTATTGATAGCACCTACAGCTGACCTCACCATCCTGTGTGCTTCACACCATCCTTGGGACTGAGCCAGACAGAACTTGAACTGAATTTTGTCTTTGCCACTAAACAGCAGGGTGAGCTTCTCATAGCCTGTTTCTCATCTGCAAAATACATGAATGAGGTGATACAGGTAAATAACGCCCAACAGACAGAAGCTCAATGATTATTAGCTCTCTTTCCTCACTTGACTTTGCTCTTGGTTGCTTGTTGCCTCCCCAAAATACCACTTGTTCCAGGCAAGAAGCTGCCTCTGTGATATCTTGCATATAAGGCTTGCATCTTGCCTCAAATGTTTTTAATGCTAACATAGGCTTTCTCTATGATTCACATGTAAGTTCTATAGCTACCAAGGAATTTATTCTTTTTCTGAACATAACAATGCCTTAAAATTAAGACTCTTAATGTATCAAATCACATTATACTGAATTTTCTACAATATTCCCTTACTGTAAGAACAAAAAAAATTCTCCAATTTTCAGGTTCTGCTTGAAAAAAATGCTTAAAATATCTAATATTTCCCTTGTGAAAAAGAACACAAATTAAGGGCCACTTCTCTAATGGAAACTAAACTGCAGTCTGGGGAGGAACATTTAATTGTGTCAGGCCTACTAATTTCACAAACAGTATATAATTTCAAATTATATATTTTTTAGTTACCTGCCAATTAATCTAGGGCTCACCATAGCTAATAGAAGATCATTATTTAATTTGCAAGAAAAATCATTCCTGTTTTCTGATCTCAAAGGCAAAGAAAAAGAATACTCCAATTTAAGATACTTTTTGAAGCTCTAGGGAATATCCATTAAAATCACAGTCAGCACTATAAAGCCATGAATATTTCTAAAGACTCTCTTAATATAAAAAAAGAATTCTCGCTCTGGATGGTGTAGTTCAGTGGATTGAGCGCGAACCAAGGGGTTCCCGGTTCAATTCCCAGTCAGGGCACATGCCTGGGTTGCAGGCCAGGCTCCCACTGGGGGACACATGAGAAGCAACCGCACATTGATGTTTCTCTCCCTCTTTCTCCCTTCCTTCCCCTCTCTCTAAAAATAAATTAAAATATTAAAAAAAAAAAAAAGAATTCTCTTTGGTATCTATAACTCAAGAAACTGGTACAAACACACTTCCTGCACCTGCCTCCCTCCCTTGCCCTCTCCGCCCTCCCACTATTGGAGAAATAAACTCTTACCTCAGGGGTATCTAAGATTTGTTTAACTTGCAGGATATTAGTGATATGCCAGGTATACTTGGAAAAGGTTCCCAGTGGCAAGGCATCTTTTCGAACAAAAGCTTCAATGTGAAAAGGGAACAAAATTAGCCTACCAGAATACAACATTCTCTTTCACCGTTTGTCACCCAGTTTCTAGAGATTTCAGTGCACTGCTATTCTTTCCTTATAGAGTCTCAGCACATTTATAAAAGAAAATCTAGAAGCAAATATCTAATAGGGCTTGACATAAATGTAATAATCAAGAGGTAAGAATTTCTGCTATATAAAGTTGCTGACGCATCTTTGAGGTGCTTATTTTTGGTACCTTAGAAAATTGTTTCTTTGTTTGGTGAAGCTACATGCACAGGACTCCACTATAAAACAGCTCCTTACAACCTCTTACAACTTTAGATATATCAGAAGTCAAATTATAGTCCTTAAAATAATTATATGGAGTGTAAGCCTGTTAACATGCTGGCCAATCCACTGCCCTGCCTGCAGGATTAAAAAGGGGTTCCACCAAAAGTCTGCAATACTAGCTGAGGGATGGGTTAAAAAGAATGTTATTAGGCCTAAAGTTTAAACTGGAAGAAAGAATCAACACTGCTTCAAAAGTCAGGTAGATAAGCTATGAAGACAAAGATTTTCATGGCCCTAAACATAGTGATTCAAAGTTTGCATTATTCAAAAACAGAATTAAACCTCAAACAGTCCGATAGTCCCTATAATATCATCAAATAACAATTTGCTTAAGAAATAGCACTGATTTCTAGCTGTAGTTACTCTTGGCCAATCTGCCCTGAGCAATCCTTTCTTCCTCCATTTCTCTCACTTACTACCTATACTACCCAATAAGTATGTCCACATGTCTAGTAGAAAGATGTTATACATGAAACCAAGAAATAAGTACCAGAATAATGTAAAGTGTTCCAAGCCAAGAATTACTCTAAAAATAAAATCTTCCTTCATCAAAAATTGAGAGTCACAAAAAATAAGTTTTAGTTTTTGATACATACTGTAAAATGCTTCCAAGAAGTCAGCCTAAATAACAATTGGAGCCTGCAATGCTTTTGTTGAAATTGGTTTCTGTCTAGAAAATATCAGACTTCTTGGGGGGCACCTTCACTGAATTTCATTATTGTTCTTTTACCAAGTCTGCACTTTCAGAATTATTCCATTAACTTCCACTGGAGTAAGTATGAGGCCACTGAAGTGTGATCATTATTCCAAGCGCTGACTGGCTAAGGCTTAGTGCATTCAGCATGTGGCTAGAAGTCATAATCCTGAAAATTCCACACCGCTTTCCCAAACACAATTCTCTAAGGTCAAGACATTTGTTGCTACTCTTGAGGAAAAAAATCCCATACCTGTGGTGGAGTTGGGAAGCCGTTTTTTTGTACTTCCTATAGATATTCTCTGTTGCAGGGCATCAAAAAAGGACTGAGGAATGTGGAATACTAGTGGCTCTGGTTTGCCTTTAGGAAATAAGAAGAAACTCTTAAAAGAAATTCACATACAGAACAACAAAGGGAAATATATAAAGAAACTCATTGGACTTTCTAATATGTAGAGAAGTGGAAGAAATGGAATTGAAGGACAGTAATAACTCAAAATACCACTTTACAGAGATTTCCTTATATAGAGGCAAAAAGAACTGATTGACCTTTATGCGTCAATCACCATCACTAGCCCTACTCTTGATCCCTTGAAATCATAAAAACACAACAGACACTTGTCATTCACCAAGCATAACTTTTCAAATCCCCAATTTGTAAAAAAGATTTTATTTATTTATTTTTAGACAGAGGGGAAGGGATGGAGAAAGAGAGGGAAAGAAACATCAATGTGTGGTTGCCTCTCAAGCACCCCCCACCAGGGACATGGCCCAAAACCCAGGCCTGTGCCCTGATGGGGAATCGAACTGGCCGCCCTTCAGTTCGCAGGCCAGCACTCAATTCACCGATCCACACCAGCCAGGGCAATAGATAACATTTTTAAAGAAAAAAAAAAACATAGATTCTCTTTTTAATCCTCCTTAGCTTATTTTATTTTCTAAAAAGTAATTTCTGAATTAATATAAATAAAACTAAGCATGTATTTCAAGACCTCCATTCTTATCTCTTTCTGTACCATAAAGTCATAACTGTTCTAATCCTTCAATACTCATCTTCTCTTACTGAGTATCTGCCATCAGACTACCATTCAGTTTAGGGTACTTGTTTTCAAAAAATGATATTCATAAACTGCAACATAATCAGCAAAGAACATCAAAATGATATGAGGTCTGTAAATATACCAATAGTGTCTGAAAACCTAAGATATAACACTGTCAAGCAGGGCAATGGATAGGTGTGCAGTAGCAGGACTGGTTTTTGAAAACGGAACAGACCTATTTCATATGGCTAGAGTACAGAACTAGAACCAAAAGGAAGTAGTATAAGCAAACATGTCCGCTTAGCATGAGGAAGGACTTTCTCACAGCTATCACTGCTCTACATCACAAAGCAGTGAGCTCCTCATCAATAATGATGACACCATCCATCAATGATGTTTCAAGGCAATGGGCCAGGACTGACTAGATGGTCCACTCTGAAGTTGTTGAGGTTCTTTGAGGCTATCATAAACACATCCCCGCCTTCGTTCTCCAATCTTCCTTAACATTTCTAAGTAATATTTTATAACTATTTTAGTCTCACATGTCTAGATTTTCTCTAAACTTTCTTCCTGCTTGCTTCAATTTTAAGTTTGAGAGTTAGAATGATCTTCATCTTCTTTTTAAAGTTTATTAATTTGAGAGAGAGAGAGAGATACATCCATTTGTTGTTTCACTTATTTATGCATTCATTGGCTGATTCTTGTATGTGTCCTGACTGGGGATAGAACTCGCAACGTTGGTGTATCGGGATGATGCTCTAACCAACTGAGCTACCTGGCCAGGGCAGAAGGATCTTCTAAGACTTTGATATCTCCCTCATCAAACACATCTCCCTCTCAAGATCAAAGCTATCTACCCTTACTTATTATTTGCTGTGTTTTTCCTCTTCCATTTCTAAACTCATTTTGCTGATCCTGCATTTAAATTATGTGATTATTCATTTCTTTCATTTATATTTCTACTTTTTGTGGCCCTATGTATTCTGGAGTCGAAGCCAGTCACTTTTCCCATCAAAACAGAACTCTAGCCCTGGCTAGGTAGCCTAGTTGGTTAAGAACGTTGTCATGATACACCAAGGTTACAGGTTTGATCCCTGGCCAGGGCACATAGAAGAATCACCCACTGAATGCATAATTAAGTGGAACATCAAATCGATGTTTCTCTCTCTCTCTAAAATCAATAAAAAAAAAAAAAAAGAACTCTAGCACAGTTACTTTCATTTCTCCTATTTTCACAACAGCCGAGTTGGTTGACCAGCACTTACCATCAAACTGATAGTGCATGGTTTGATGGATGCGTTCTGTGACACTGGCCAGCCAGTCCTGGAAGGATAAGGTCACTTGTGCCTCATCTAACAACTGACCACAGGCTAGAAAAAACAAAAAAACAAAGCTTTAGTAACTTTTATTTTTTCTTACAAAATAAACAGTTAGCTGAAGTTTTTAAAACGTAAGGAGTTTATACAATTTTTAAAAAAAAGAACAATAAGCTGAAATTCAAAGAAATTAAGTAAAATGGAAGATTCTAGAATTGTTTTAAAGAATCCATTTAGAAAAAAAGAAATGAAAAGCTTTGAGGTACTAATAGGTTCAAGATTGTTAACCACAGAGTTTACAGCCTTCCAACAAACACTAAACTGCAAATTGAAGAGCAGCCTTATGTAATGGCTGCTTTAGGGATCTATAAAATGGTCCTATTTCTGATTAATACGTCTCTATGCACAGAGACCTTCTATTCTATTCTATTCTATTCTATTCTATTCTATTCTATTCTATTCTATTCTATTCTAATTTCTTCTCCTGATATATCTTCACATGTCTGAAGTATATTCTCTTTTACAGAGAAATATCAATGCCATAACTACTATTTGAAATTAAAATTCTCATAGGTAAATGCATATAGTGATAATTTAAAATAAAAGCTATGTTCTTTCTTCTCTGTGCCAAAGGAACTGATGAAAATTTGTTAAAAATCTTCTACCTGATACAGTTGATCTGTTTATTTCCTAACCTTCCAAAAATATTTATTCCTGCAATGTGTAAGTTCTTAATTAGTTAATTAAGACTTGGTCTTATATTATTTTATATTTACATATTGGTCTTCAAAATCAGAGTATGAGGCCAGGGATGACGTCTAGTTTTTAATCACCCAACCACCTATACGGCTGACCATAGCACAGCAAGTATTCAATAAATACTACCAAAATTGAACTAAACTATTTTATACAATGTATAGGAGAGTTTAAAAAAGATTGATCCACCCTGGCTGGTGTAGCTCAGTGGATTGAGAGCGGGCTGGGAACCAAAGGGTTGCTGGTTCGATTCCCAGACAGGGGACATGCCTGGCTTGCGGGCCAGGTCCCCAGTGAGGGCCATGTGAGAGGCAACCACACATTGATATTTCTCTATCTCTCTTTCTCCCTTCCTTCCCCTCTGTCTAAAAATAAATACCACGCTATTGCTTTTAGATATATTTTCAAACTTCGCTAACTGTGGAAAACAACTATACTTGTCTTTCTTTACAAATATTTATCACTGAATAATTATAAAACATGTTTCTTCTTCAACTTTAAATCTCCGTATCAACTGCATGCGAGTAATAAACAACAAGAGGGAAAAATCCTACAAAATATCTTCTGCCAAAACATATCAGTAATTTTTGTTGCATTTTTATCTGAAAGACACATTTTGGTTTTGAGCCTGATTGGACCAACGGGACAGGACAGACTTCAGTCCCAGTGTCTATCAGTGTTTATCTTAGCGTTCCTTGGGGTACACCATGCAACATTTCTTTGGATTTAATTGCTTTTACCTTCTTTCAGATGATTTTCCACCATTTTAGCCTATTCTAGGGCACGGAAACTTACCCTGCCTTTTTAATGAAGCAGCAACGACAGGCTTTTTCAGGCCACTTTTCCTTAGATTACTGCTAACTGCATCTTGAGGCAAGAGTGAACTGTTCGTCTGTGCACCTAAACCATAAATCATGATAGTGTTTAATAACGTGTCTGTAGAATATAAATACATTCTATATTAATTTCTGAAGCTTGTAAAACATAAAAAGTCTTTGATAACTTCTAAGTTAGCTTCAGTTTCTAGAAGGAATTAGCCTTTATATATAACACTTTAAGTTTCCAAAGCTCCTTATAGGAAACTGGGGGGGAACCAGAAGTGAAAGGAAGAAAAATAAATTCAGCCATTGCTCCCACCTCTCAGACAACCACTATTAACTTTCTGGTGAACTATCTTCTATTTTTTCTATGAATAGATTATTTTGCTGGTTTTATGATTTTAAGTACTTATGACTTTACCAGGGCTGCTAGATTTGGCCAAAATTTTTTTTACATTTCAGCTCTGGCTGGTGTGGCTCAGTTCATTGGGCATCATCCTGCAAAGTGACAGGTCACTGGTTTGATTCCTGGTCAGGGCACATGTCTGGGTTGCGGGTTTGGTCTCCAGCTGGGGTGTATACAAGAGGCACCCAATCAACGTCTCTCTCTCTCTCCCCTATCAATGTTTCTCTCCCTCTCTTTCTCCTCCCCTTCCCCTCTCTCAAAATAATTAATTTACTATTTTTTTACATTTGAAATAAATACATTTTTAGCATAAGTATGTTCCAAATATTGCATGGAAGGTACTTATACTAAAAATGTATTCATTGTTTATCTAAAAACCAAGTTTGAGCATTCTGTACTTTATCTGACTACCTGAGTGACCTAAATATTTCTCCAAATTCTTTATAATCATTTTTACTGGTCGCCTGATATTCTATCAAGTGGTTTTATCACAGTTCATTTAACTATCCCCAGTAGTTGGCCCTTAGTTGTTTCTAATTTTTTTTTTTAAGATTTTATTTATTTTTAGAGGAGAAGGGAGGGAGAAAGAGAGGGAGAGAAACAGCAATGTATGGTTGCCTCTCATGTGGCCCCCACTGGGGACCCAGCCTGCAACCCAGGCATGTGCCCTGACTGGGAATCGAACTGGGACCCTCTGGTTCCCAGCCCGCGCTCAATCCACTGAGCTACACAAGCCAGGCTAGTTATTTTTAGACAGAGGAGAAGGGAGGGAGAAAGAGAGGAGAGGAACATCAATGTGTGTGGTTGCCTTTTGCGTGTCCCCAACTAGGGACCTGGCCCGCAACCCAGGCATGCACCCTGACTAGGAACTGAACCAGTGACCCTTTGGTTCCCAGGTCCACGCTCAATCCACTGAGCTACACCAGCCAGGGCTCTAATTTTTTAATATTATAAATAGCCATAAAATGAGCATCTCTGGGCAAAATGCTTTTCCTACACCAAGGATTATTTCCTTAAAAAAAGATTATTTAGAAGTAGATTACTGCATCAAAGGGTAAACACTTTATTTTTTAAATTTCAAGTTTTCCTGTGAAAGACCAGTACGTAAACACTTAACAACGTCTGCTCTACATTTCTGCCAGAATTACCTCTCACACACAGGAAAATGATCCTGTCACTTTGTTTCTCTACCTTCTCCAACTTCTCAGAACCCAAACTCCTGTGTATGACCACCTGACTCACCTCCAGCAATAATCCCTATGAATAGGAGCACTTTTCAAGTTCTTAACAGGCATTGTAAAATACTGTTACATATTATTATGGCAACTTACACTACACCAGTCATGCCAGACAGCCTGAATTTCACCTTTACTTGTGTCTCATCATTTTAAAAAGCTTTGCTAATTTGATAGCAAAACATATCTTATTTTAATTTTGTATGTCTACAATTTTTGCATTTCACTATTCACTAGTGAGTTTGAAGTTTGATCCACATTTGTGAACCAGGTAATATTTTCCTTTTGTTTAGAGTCTGTGTCTTTTGACATATATCTAGTGGGGTACTTCAGCATTTTCATATTGATTTATAAGAGTCCTTAAATGACAGTGGTATTATTTGAATTTAAAATATATATAGCCCTGGCTGGTGTGGCTCAGTGGATTGAGCCCCAGCCTATGAACCAAAGGGTCACTGGTTTGATTCCCAGTCAGGGCACATGCTTAGGTTCCAGGCCAGGTCCCCAGTAGGGGGTGCGCAAGAGGCAATCACACATTGATCTTACTCTCCCTCTCTTTCTCTCTCTTCCTTGCTCTCTCTCTAAAAATTAATAAACAAAATCTTTAAAAAAAAAGGATAAATAAAATCTTTAAAGTATATATATATGAAAATGCAAGTAATAAACTATATTCCTACAATAGTGTGGAAAATATAATGAATTATTTTAACAAGTTTTTTAAAATACTCTGTGGATGAAAACCTCATAACACTGTCCTAAGGTAAGGGAAGGTGTAAGACTAGTCTGAATGTTTAAGGAATGGAAAAACATATTTAATAATAAAAGCCGAGTTTGGTTTGATCTTATATTTAGCCAGTAAAACCAATCTTAGCTTGACTGGACAAAGAATCATCAATGGAGGATAAAATATTTTCAGGAAAAAAAATAAAAATTGTTTCTTATAATTGCTGAGATTCAGTAAAACACACAAACAATGTCTAAAGATAACACCACCAAACAAACAAATCAAACAGCTTCTCACCAGACACTTCATCCTTTTTCCTCTTCTTTGCCTTAGATGGAGTAGACTCACAAGCTGATATTGTTGATTCTGAATGGCAACCCAGCTGGGGCACAATAATCTCTTTAAGACCTAAAATATAACAGATTTCTGAATTACTAATACTATCCAAAAGGAAGTATGGACCTCTGCTTATAGAAACATTAACTTAGCCCTGGCCAGGTGGCTCGGCTGATGAGAGCACTGTCCTGTACCCGGAGAGATGGCAGGCTCGATCCCTCTTCAGGGCACGTACCTAGGCTGTGGGTGCAGGGCGTGCATGGGGGTTAACTGATCGATGCTTTTCTCTCTCCCTCTTTTCTTTCAAATCAATAAAACATATCCTTGGGTGAGGATATAAAAAAAAGAAAAATTAATTTATAAAAATCCAAACCCGCAAATAATGGACTGCCTGCATGAAAATAAGTTCTTTCGAAATGCAAATCAAAACAATGACATACCACTTCATAACTGTTAGAATGGCTGTTATGAAAAAACAAGAAATAAGTATTGGAGAAGATGTGGAAAAAAAGGAACCCCTCATATACTGTTGGTGGGAATGTAAACCGGCACAGCAACTATGGAAAACAGTATGTAGGTTCCTCAAAAAAATAATAGCCCTGGCTGTTGTGGCTCAGTGATTGAGCACCAGCCTGCAAACCAAAGGGTTGCTGGTTCGATTCCCACTCAGGGTACCTGCCTGGGTTGTGGGCCAGGTCCCCAGTTGGGGGTGTGTGAGAGGCAACCAACCACACATTGATGTATCTCTCTCTCTCTTTCTCCAAAAATAAATAAATAAAATCTTTAAAAAAAATACGAATAGAGCTACCATATGACCCAACAATCCCTATTGTGAGTATAGATACCCAAATAATTTGAAACATTTATTCATAAAGGTATATGTACTTCTACGTTCACTGTAGCATTATTCACAGTAGCCAAGACATAGAAACAACATAAGTGCCCTTCGATGAATGATTGGATCAGGAAGGTGTGGTGCATATATACAATGGAATAGTACTCAGCCATAAGACAGGCTGAAATACTGACATTGCAACAACATGGATGGATCTTGAGAGTATTGTGTTAAATAAAATAAGTCAGATAGAAAAGGACAAAAAGCATGATTTCATTCACACGTGGGATATAGAACAGAAAGCAACAAACAGAAAAAACAAAACAAATTCAGAGTCACAGACAACAAGCTGAAGATTACCAAAAGGGAAAGGGGAGGGAGGAGGGTGAACAGGATAAAGGGGGTCACATATATGGGAGACCAGACTATGGGTGGTGAGCACACAATGCAATATACAGATGGTGTATTATAAAATTGTATATTTGAATCTTAATGTTATTAACCAATGTCATCCAAAAAATTTTAATAATAAAAAGATTGTGAACCTGCAAAAAAAAGTTCCTTTAAAGGACATCTCAAAACATGTTTTTGTTCATAGCACATTAACTTGATAAAAGGCTCTACAGAGAAATGTAAAACTAAAAAGTTGGGAGCTGCTGCCAATTAAGGATTATTTTAAAATGAAAGTAAAAAGCATTTATAAGATTTAAAAAATGTATATATATATATATAAACAACAAAAGATTTGATTTAGAAACTTTAAAGGTTTTCTTCTGAGCAAGGTACTTGTTTTCCCTAGCTTCAAAGAGAAGAAGCAAGCAAAAAAAAAAAAAAAGCCAAAATAAAAGGGATTTCTTTTTTTGTTTTTATTAACATAGGGCATCTGTGGAAGAGTAAAAAAATCAAAGCAAAACTAACTTTACTAGATTCATTGTCTCAATGAAAATGTTGGAGTGTCTTGATCATTAATTTCTACCAACCAACCAACCAACCAACCAACCTTTATGCAAGTGCTGCCTGGGATTAAAAGAAGGAATGCTTTTCATATGAATTATCTAGCAACTGCTTCTGAAGGTTGCTAGGACAATCTCCAAATGCCATCACTGGAATTCTTTCATTGCCATTTTAGAAAAACATAGTGTGTCAACCATACCACCTACCGCTGGAATCAAAATTTAGGAAGTCTGAGAATTCTTGAGCCAATGTCTCATCACTGGCAAAGGCACAGATGCAAGCAAAGAAATGAATGCATCTCTGTGCTGCCTCATCCTTGGAGGCATTCGACTTGTGCGATTTCAGAGTCTGGCAGGAGCAGAAGAAACGGCGCTCAGGCAAGCTTTTGGCACTGATTTTCTGCACAAAGGATGTATGCAAATACCCCAAACTATGCTTCTGGCTTGCCTTGCATTTCACCACCAGTATGTTTTTAGTAATTCTCTGTACAAGTGGACCCGTGGGTTCTGTGGCCAACTGCCAAATAGTTTGCTTGGTTTCCGAGGAAGCCTGCATTGCATTCAGAACTGAGCTCTTTAGAGTCAGAGGGGTGGCCTCTGCCTGACAGTTCACTGCCAACTTGATGTGCTGGCACTGGTTTTCCACAACACCCTGGGTGGCAGCTTTCAGGCAGGAGGGGACATAACACCGTCCAGAGCTCAGTTGAGTGATGATTGTCCCATCTACCGTCTGGATTGTCGTCTCTGAAACACCTAGCTCGACAAAGCATCGGTAATCAGGGCCCCGGTCTCTTTGTCGCACTGAGTAGACCTGCAGATCAGAGCCTGTTATGATTTTGACAGCTTCAACACTAGGCTGCTTCCGGGCACCATAGCGGAATATGGTTCCACATGTCTTGTTCTTACAGCTCAGTCCGCGGGTTCCATTGTATGTACCGCATCGGGGACACTTTCTGATTCCCCTCAATGTGGCTTTCCCCAAATCGGATAGGAAAGCTGGGACTTTAGTCCTCAGAGAGTTTGGTTCCATTTTTTATAGGTCCCTAGAAAAAGCAATAAGCCCATCAGCATGAATATATATACACATACACACACACAGAGTTAAAATCATTTACGATATTTAGTACAGAAAGTGAAATGTAAAGAAACTATCCATTATTTTCAAACTGTACCCTCAAACACAATATCAATTTAAACCCTCAAAATAAAAATGAAGGAAACACTGTCTTTCATAGGCCTATATATATTTTTTAATGCTAATGTAAAAACTAAAGCATTTCTCTAAATTCAATCTTGTTCTATAAAACAAGCTAGATTAGTTAACCTAATCTTTACGGGTACAGATGTTTAACTTGAGCAAGGACTAGAGAATGGGAAAAGTTAGTTCTTTCCCTTCCACCCTTCCTTACAACACCCGGCCCAATCCTACCTGTTTCAGCTGCCAGAGCATATGGAAAATGGTGTAACCTAAACTTGTAAGACCTAAAAGGGTGTTTCATTAGTTTGTGATGATCATAGAGGACAGGCGAAGACATAATCATTTACAGAGTAAATGTTACTGCTTAACCCAAAGTCTTCTGAAGTTTGAACTCCATAGTGTAACAATGCGGCCTCTTCCTTGGCCACTCACTGGCAAAGCTCCTGCCCAATGTTTCAGTCAAGGCAGGTTCCCGCTGCCCTACATGGAGATCTTTGCAGTCTATAAATAAAACAAGAAAAAATACTAAAGTTATACAAAGACAGAAAGATTTTTCTTCTCAGAATAGTAATCTAAGTCTTTCAAATCTGACAAATATTTAGAAGAAATTGTTATGAGAATGGTTGTTTTTACTTCCAACTGCAAGAAGATAAAGATAAAAGACTGCTAATGGAACTACACGGGAATTCGTCAAGAACACCTAGAGCCACGGTTTATGATTGGTCACTCATCCTTTCTCATAGTAATGCCTTACATTTTTAGAGCACTTCATGCTTTTCCAAGTGCTTTCGCATTCATGATTTCATTTGAACCTCACAATATTAGTGTCTTCTTTGGGCCAAACAACCACCATTATTCAGATGAACATTCAAGTTATTTGCCTGAGTTTACCCAGAAAAATTAGCTATGCAGTTACTACAAATCCAGTGTCAATTAAGAACAGTATAAATCTCTGCTTTTGATTTCCTCCCATTATGAAAATTTTCAAACATATAAAAAATAGAATTATACAGTGAACCTCTATATACTTACCCACTTGATTCTACAATTAACATTTTACTGTATTTGCTTTATTACATATCTATTTTTCCACCCTCTTCTCCATCCATCAATCTTTTACTTTGATGCATTTCAGAGAAAGCTGCAGACATCAGTACAGCATGCATATTATTAACTAAAGTTCAATATTTTTAATGCTTTTTTAAAAAGGTAATCTGCTTGTGATTTTGAAATAGGCTATTTGCACTGCTTCCTCCCCTTTCCCTTCATATCTTCTATAGTCCACTGATTAACAAACTGAAAAGTACAAATCAGAAAAGTTGAAGAATGCCCATTTTTCACTGGTGCTATGAATTAATCCTTCAACTGTAATATTTGCTTGCTGAGTATCCACTGAGCAAATAAAGCTTTGTATAATATGGTCTACATCAGGGCTTCACCACCTTGAAACTACTGACATTTAGGTGCGGGTAATAATTCTTGGTTGTTAGAGGGGAATCCTATGCATTGCAGGATGTTCAGCAGTAACCCTAATCTCTACCCACTGGATGCTAGTAGCAACCAATACCCCCTCCCCAAGTTGTAAAAAACCAAAAATATCTCCAGATATTGCTAAATGTCCTCTGGTGGGCAAAAATCACCCATTTAAAAACCACTGACCTAGAGACAGTAGCCTGTTTACACAGCATTTTACTGTTCATATTTGTGATCTTCTTTTTCTTAGGTAAGTCCCTTTAACATTTCATATAATAAGGGCTTGGTGGTGATGAACTCCTTTAACTTGACCTTATCTGGGAAGCACTTTATCTGCCCTTCCATTCTAAATGAAAGTTTTGCTGGATAGAGTATTCTTGGATGTAGGTCCTTACCTTTCATGACTTTTAAATACTTCTTTCCAGCCCTTTCTTGCCTGCAAGGTTTCTTTTGAGAAATCAGCTGACAGTCTTATGGGCATTCCTTTGTAGGTAACTGTCTCCTTTTCTCTTGTTGCTTTTAAGATTCTTCCCTTATCTTTAATCTTGGGTAATGTAATTATGATGTGCCTTGGTGTGTTCCTCTTTGGGTCCAACTTCTTTGGGACTCTCTGAGCTTCCTGGACTTCCTGAAAGTCTATTTCCTTGGCCAGATTGGGGAAGTTCTTCATTATTGTTTCAAATAAGTTTTCAATTTTTTGCTCTTCCTCTTCTCCTTCTGGCACCCCTATGATTTGGATGTTGGACCATTTAAAGATGTCCTGGAAGTTCCTAAGCCTCTCATTTTTTTGAATAGTTTCTTCATTCTGTTCTGGTTAAATGTTTCTTTCTTCCTTCTGCTCCAAACTGTTGATTTGAGTCCTGGTTTCCTTCCCATCACTGTTGGTTCCCTGTAGATTTTTCTTTATTTCACATAATGCAACCTTCATTGCTGCCTGGGTCTTTTTTATGCTGTTGAAGTATCCAGTGAGTTCCTGGAGAATCCTGATAACCAGTGTTTTGAACTGTGTATCTGATAGGTTGGCTATCTCTCTGTCATTTAGTTGTATTTTTTGTGGAGCCTTTTTTTTTTTTTTTTTTTTTTTTTTTTTTTTTTTTTTTTTTTTTTTTTTTTTTTTTTTTTTTTTTTTTTTTTGGTAAAATTTTATTTATTTATTTTTAGACAGAAGGGAAAGGAGGGAAGAGGACAGGGAGAGAAACATCAATGTGTGGTTACCTCTCACGTGGCCCTCACTGGGGACCTGTCCTACAACCCAGGCATGTGCCCTGACTGGGAATCAAACCAGCAACCCTTTGGTTCGCAGCCTGTGCTCAGTCCACTGAGCTACACCCGCCAGGGCCTGGAGCTTTGAACTGTTCTTTCATTTGGGCCATTGCTTTTTTTTTTTTGTCTTGGCATGCCTGTTTCATAGTAATGGGCGGAGCCTTAGGTGCTCATCAGGGTGGGACAACCCACATTGCTGTGTTGTTATGCTGTATGTGGGGGAGGGGTCCGAGAGGGAACAGTGCCACTTGCTCAGCTCTCTGCTGGTTTTCAGTCACTTCCCCAGCTACCCATAATCAAATTGGGCTCCCAGTGCTGATTCCTGGGTGGTAGGTTTGTGTAGGTTCTAGGACCCTATGGGTCTCTCCAATGAACTCTCCTGTGAGGCTGAGAGTTTCTCCCACTGCGGCCCCAATCCCCACAGGAGTTCTCAGACAGAGGCTTTGAGGCTTTACTTCCCCTCACTGGAACCCTGGGTTGCGCCATCTATCTCAATTCTCCAGTTGTTCCTCCTGGTTTATCTGCATACAAATGTGGGAACGCCCAGTCCTCTAGCTGCTGTCTTGCCACAAGTCCTCCTACCTGGCTGCCCATCTCTGCCCCTCCTACCTGTCTGGATGAATGCTTCTTTAACTCCTTGGTTGTCAGACTTCCATACAGTTTGATTTTCTGTCAGTTCTGGCTGTTTTTTGTTTTTAAATTTGTTGTTGTCCTTTTTTTGGTTGTGCAAGGAGGCATATTAGCCAAGATTAAATATAAGGAGAGAATCTTAAAAGCAGCAAGAGAAAAGGAGAGAGTTACCTACAAAGGGGTTCCCATTAGACTATCAGCTGATTTCTCAAAGGAAAAAATACCAATACAAAACCCTATCGGCAAGAAGGGGCTGGCAAGAAGTATTCAAAGTCATGAAAGGCAAGAACCTACATCCAAGATTACTATGTCCAGCAAAGCTATCATTTAGAATAGAAGTGAGGCAGGAGACCACATAGGAAGAACTGAGACTGCAATACTGTTCCTGGCCAGTGTCTAGCATCCTGATTACCAGGAAATGCCTTTTACCAATTAGGTAGAAAGAATAGTAAACCGAGGCAGGGAGGAGGAAGGAGACAGGTCTCACATGCTAACTCAGCAGTCCTGAGCATGGTCTGATAATATTGCCAGGTGTTCCAACATCACAAGAAACATTATGTTACCAAGAAAGAAAGGAAGTCCTTGGAAGTCTATGTAGCATTTCCACTATCTGGGAAAGAAAGCCTTGAAACTGTGCTTTCATCCCAAGGCCTGGAATGTGGAAAAGGGTTCATGGTACCCTAAGAAGGAGCCCATAAAACAACTTTGGTTAATTGCCTACCTCTGGTCACTACCTGTTTTACAAGGGAGTCCCTGATGCTTACAGAAGAGCCCATCAATAACTTTGGAAAGTGCCCCAACTTTAATTAACTGCCCCCTGTCATGTATTTGTTTTACAACAAGATGAACAAATGGGATCTGGAGCAAGATAAGGATTCAGGCTAACAGACCCCCATACATACCTAAGTTTGGATAGTCACATTCCCCTAGGAAAGCTGGCACCACATTTACCCGTTAATCAATATGTAACTTTTTTCCTCCTATCCCACCAACTATATAAGTCCTCAGAACAAAGGACTCTCTCTCTCTTGCTCTGGGGGCTCGGGGCGCTCTTGGTGCTCTTGGTTCCTGGGTCACAGGGCCTCTGGCCACCTGGCCTCAGGCTGCCCAGGGGCTTGCCACCCTGGTCTTCAGCTGGTCTTACTTTTGCCGCCCTGCTTTGCCCTGAAACTTTGCCTTTCACTCCCCATTCTACCCAGTCCTGTTCTCTTCCATGGTCACTAATAAAGTGATTACACACTAATAGATTTGCTGATCTGTAATTCTTTACACGCGTCAGCAAGAAGAACCAGGTCTCTCCTGTCAACAGAAGGGCAGAGAAAGTGCTTCCCAGATAAGGTCAAGTTAAAGGAGTTCATAATCACCCAGCCCATACTATGTGAAATGTTAAAGGGACTAATCGAAGAAAAGGAAGATCCAAAATACGAACAGTAAAATGACAATAAACTCACAGCTATTAACAACTGAACCTAAAAACAAAAACAAACTAAGCAAACAACTAGAACAGGAACAGAGTCACAGAAATGGAAACCATATGGAGGGTTATCAGTGGGGGAACAGGAGGGAGAGAGGGCGAAAATGTACAGGGAATAAGAAGCATAAATGATAGGTAGAAAACAGACAGGGGGAGGTTAAGAATAGTATTGGAAATGGAGAAGCCAAAGAACTTATATGTATGACCCATGGACATGAACTGAGGGGGTGGAATGCAGGTGGGAGGGGGTGTGCAGGGTGGAGGGGAATAAAGGGGGGAAATGGGACAACTGTAACAGTATAATCAACAAAATATATTAAAAAAAAAGAATAAACTTCTTTTTAAAATCTGACTTATAGCCCTGGCTGGTGTAGCTCAGTGGAATGAGTGCGGGCTAGGAACCAAAGGGTCCCGGTTCGATTCCCAGTCAGGGCACATGCCTGGGTTGCAGGCCAGGTCCCCAGTGAGGGTCATGTGAGAGGCAACCATACATTGCTATTTCTCTCTCCCTTCTCCTCTCTCTAAAAATAAATAAATAAAATCTTTTAAAAATCTGACTTATAAAAGGAATCTAATGAACAAAATAAACTAACAAAATAGAACCAGAGGCATGGAAACATGGAATGGACTGAGAGCAGCCAGAAGGGAGGGGGGAAGGGAATAATGGTGGGAAGAAGGAGAAGGAACTAGTCAAAGAACATGTATGAATGACCCATGGACATAAACAATGGTGTGGGGATTGACTTGGGAGCGGGGGGGGGGGTTGGCTGGGGAGAGGAGGGCAAAGGAGGGGGAATGGGACAATTGTAATAGAATAACAATAAAAAAATATTTAAAATAGGATTTTTAAGCCCTGGCTGGTGTAGCTCAGTGGATTAAGTGCGGGCTGGGAACCAAAGGGTCACCAGTTCAATTCCCAGTCAGGGCACATGTCTGGGATGAGGGCCAGGTCCCCAGTGAGGGCCATGTGAGAGGCAACCATACATTGCTGTTTCTCGCCCTCTCTTTCTCCCCCCCTTCCCCTCTCTCTAAAAATAAATAAAATCTTTAAAAAAATAGGATTTTTAAAAAATTCTGCTATAGCATTTTCACAAGAGACAATAAGAATCCTTATTTGTTTATTTATAATAATGTTAATTAAAAAATAAACTCTTTTAGAATAATTTTACATTTTCAGAAAAGTTGCAAAGATAGAATACATTAAGTATTACTATGGGGCATTCGTCAAAACTAAGAAGCCAACATTGGTACATTATTAACTAAACTCTAGACTTTGTCCTTTTTTCTGTTCCAGGATCCAATTCAAGACACCACCTTGCATTTAACCATCATGTCTCCTTAGTCTTCTCAAATCTGTGAGTTTGTCTTTTCTTGTTTTCCATAATCTTGGCAATTTTGAAGAGTCAGATACTTTACAAAGAATGTCCTTCAATTTTGACTCATCTGATGTTTTGTCTGCATATTCCTTTTGACCCAGTAGTAGAATTTATCTTACAGATATACTTCCACATGTGAAATGAATAACCTATGAGGCTACTCATTGAAGCATTTTTTGTAATAGCAAAACATTGGAAATAAGCTGATGTCCATCAGGAAGGAATTGGTTAAATTCATTGTGGTATATCCATATAATGGCACACACTCCAAAAAAGAAAATACTTTTACAGCTGTTTTAAAAAACAGATTGAGGAAGTTCAGATCTTTAAGAAATGTTAAGTGGAAAGGCAAGATACAGGACAGCATTTATAACATGCTGTCAATTGTGTATAAAAGCGGAAACATTGATGTATATTTGCATTAGCTTGTAAATGAAATAAAAATGTTTAAAACTCTCTAAAAGGCCTTGGGTGGTGTTGCTCAGTGGATTGAGTGCTGGCCTGCAAACTAAAGGGTCGCTGGTTCAATTCCAAGTCAGGGCACATGCCTGGGTTTTGGGCCAGGCCTCCAGTAGGGGACATGTGAGTCACAACCACACACTGTTTCTGTCCCTCTCTTTCTCCCTCCCTTCCCCTCTAAAAAGAAATAAATAAAATCTTAAAAAAAAAAATCTCTCTAAAAGGATAAACTAATAGGTATAGTTACCTTATTGGCAAATAGGGACCAGTACGGCAGAGAAATGTTTTACTACATACGTTTTATAGTTTATTTTTGTTGACCATAAACAAATAGCCAGATATTTATGCAGCAAAATACATTTATTCCGAAACAAAGAATTGCAATTTGAGACATGCAACCTCATAGGGAACCACAAGCACCTCCGGAGAGACAAAAGAGAGAAATGCTCTTTTATGGACTCCACAGGGGCTGTGGTGAATGAGTCCATTGGAGAACTTTTCATTGGCTGTTATGGCAGTTTCCTATTGGCTAAACTGTTGCCAGGCAAGGAGGAAACTTTTTTCCCCTCCTGCTAAAGTATAAAGGTTTATTTCCTACGGGAAACGCAAGGTACTTGCTTCTTTTTGGGATCAGTAGTGTGCATTAAGTGACCCTGCATGAGCGTTCTCTCTTCCAGCTTCCTGACTCTATTTTTTTTTTTTTTTTTAGATTTTATTTATTTATTTTTAGAGAGAGGAGAAGGGAGGGAGAAAGAGAGGGAGAAAGCAATGTATGGTTGCCTCTCACATGGCCCTCACTGGGGACCTGGCCCGCAACCCAGGCATGTACCCCGACTGGGAATCGAACTGGGACCCTTCGATTCCCAGCCCGCGCTCAATCCACTGAGCTACACCAGCCGGGCTCCTGACTCTATTTTAAAAGTGGTTTATTTATTTAAAGATTTTATTTATTTTTTTAAAGAGAGTGAGAGGAACAAAATGTGAGAAACACTCATGGATTCATATACTCCCCCCTTTCATATACTCCCCCCACCTGGGAGAAACATGCAACCAAGCATGTGCCCTGACCAGGAATGAAACTGGTGACCTTTCACTTTACCACTTTGCTGGACAACAGGGGCCCAACCAACTGAACCACACCAGTCAGGGCAAAAGAAGTTTGTTTATTAATTTTCACATTTTGAACCATGTGAGTCTATGATCTTATTTTTTTTTAAGATTTTATTTATTTATTGTTAGAGGGGGAAGGGAAGGAGATAGAAATACATCAGTGTATGGCTGCCTCTCCAGCGCCCCCCACTGGGGACCTGTCCTGCAACCCAAGCATGTGCCCTGACTAGTAATTGCACTGGTGACCCTTTGGTTCACAGGCCAGCACTCAGTCCACTGAGCCACCCCAACCAGGGCACTATGATCTTTTTAGAAATGTAAATTTAAAAATTTTATAGATAATAGAGCCACCTGACAAAAAGCAAAAGCAGACCAAAAAGCTAAAGGCCCACCCTGGTTGAGTGGCTTAGTTGGTTGGTGCATCCTCCCCACTACACCAAACCATGATGGATTCTCTCTCAGGTCAGAGCACATACCTAAGTTGCTGGTTAGATGTTTCTCTCTGTCATCGATGTTTCTGTTTCTCCTTCTCTCTCTAAAATCAATTTAAAAAATTAAAAATAAAAAAGCTAAAGACCTCTTTAGTCCCATTCTTACCACTATCACTATTCCCACATATCCTCAACTCCACCCCCCTAAAAAAAGTTCCCACTCCTAAATAGTAACTACAGTTAACACTGGCATATATCCACCAGATTATTTTATGTTTATAACTAAATGAATATATGTACAGATGTAGGTTTTTGTTTTTAGAAAAGTGGAATTATACACATTGCTGTGAGGTGTTTCCTTAACATTTTATCACAGATTTCTTTCCATGTCAGCACAAATAGCTCTGCACATGATTTTTAATGGCTGTACAGTAATCTGCATTGTGAATATACCATAGTTTAACCAGTTCTACCAACAGGTTTTTGAGTTCCAGACAATTCTACAATCAACATCCTAAACATTTATCTTAGTACATAGATGCAAGTATTTCAGTAGAATAGATTGTTTCTATAGAAACAACAGAAACATTGTTTCTACTTTTCTTAAAGATTTTATTGGGAGAAAAAGATTTACTTCTAAAAATGTTTGAAAAACACCGTAGTGATTTTAAACATCAATGGGAGGAGATCCAAATAATTTTATTCAATAAACTATTTTTTAATTATACAATATAAAAAGGGCAAAAATTGTCATGAAAATATTGTATTCATTCTGTCTCACTTTCTATACTTAAATATCCAGGCAGATAAGTACAAAAGGTAGAACTCTTAAGATAGTAGAATTAAAATAAAAAGAGGAAGGGATTTTAAAATATTCTCAGGATATCAGAATGAGGATGGCCTAAATGATACAACACCCAGAATCCAAAAAATACTGATTAAAATTTTTCCTGACTGTACCAGTGTTTTTTAAAAACACCTGTTTATTGAGTTGTATTTTATATACAACATTCACCCATTTAAATGCAGAAATAAATGATATTTATTAGATTTATAGAGTTGGACACCCTTCACTACAATTCAGTTTTAGAACACTTCAATCACCTCAAAAAGATTCCTTTTGCTACTTGCAGTCAATCACCATTCCCACCCCCAGGAAGTCACTAATCTGCTTTCTGTCTCTATAGATTTACCTCTTCTGGACATTTCATTTAGATGGAATCATATAATATGTGGCCTTTTTTTTTTTTAATTTTATTTATTTATTTTTACAGAGAGGGGAAGAAGGGAGGGAGAAAGAGGGAGAGAAACAGCAATGTATGGTTGCCTCTCACATGGCCCTCACTGGGGACCTGGCCCTCATCCCAGGCATGTGCCCTGACTGGGTATCGAACTGGCGACCCTTTGGTTCCCAGCCCGCGCTCAATCCACTGAGCTACACCAGCCAGGGCTAATATGTGGCCTTTTTTGTCTGGCTTCTTTCACTCAATATAACAGTTTCAAAATTCAACCACATTGTAGCATGTCTCCATACTTCATTCCTTTATATTGCTGAATAGTATTCCATCATATAGACATGTCATTATGTTTATCCATTCACCAGCTTGACAGATATTTGGATGCTTTCCAATTTTTGGCTATTATGCTGCTGAGAAAATAAACATGCAAGTCTTTGTGAAGATAAATGTCTTAATTTCTCTTGGGAAGATACCTAGAAGTGAATTGCTGGATTGTATGATAAATTTGTTTAACTTTTTAAGAAATTGCCAAATTGGCTATATCATGTTTCCATCCACACGTGCAACATAATAGAGTTCCTATTTCCCCACTTCCTGGCCAACACGTTACTGTTTCTTGATGACAGCCATTTGATTATAATGGGTATGAAGTGGCATCTTGTCATGGTTTTAACCTGCATCTCTGTAATGAATAATCATGTTAAGCAATGTTTCACATGCTTATTTAGCCATGCATCTATCTCTTTGGGTAAACAATTATTCAAATATTTTGTCCATTTTAAAACTAAAACTGATACTTGATTACATAAAAACAAAAATTTTCTGCATGTCAAAAAGTACCATAAGCTAAGTCCAAAGACAAAAACGAACTGAGCAACAGAAGCAGTGCAAGACTTGTACACTGAAAAGTACAAAACAACACTGAAAGAAATTAAAGACCTAAAAAATGGAAAGACATTTTATGTTCCTCACCCAGAAGACTTAACAGTATTTTGCCGTGTATAACGCACACTTTTTGCCCAAATTTTTGAGGGGAAAATAAGGATGTACATTATATATGGGTAGTACCTGAAATACCTTGTATCTGTTCTTGTGCTTTATTATTTGTTATATAAAATTTCTTGTACTATATTCAAAAAATAAATGCTACAATTCCTATATAATACAAAAAAGTAAGTGAACAAAAATTGTATTAAAAAATTAAATCGACAGCATGTTTCCAAGGGCTGTGGCTGGTAGTAGCCATGGGATCTCCAACTGCATGAGAGAGCAACCTGGAGAGACTCTGACAGCTCAGGTCAGCATAATACCTGCAGCTGCCACTCGCCTTTCCTATATTATAAAAAAAAAAAAAAAAAAAAATTAAATCGAAAGATTTTTTTCCTGAAAGTCTGGGCCAAAAACATGGGTGCACATAATACATGACAGCACATTATACATGGCAAAATACAGTAATGTTAAGATACTACTACTCTCCAAACTGATCTACAGATAAAATGTAATCCCTATTAAAATCCCATGTCTCCCTCCTTTTTTTTTTTTGCAGAAGTTATCAAGATGATCCTAAAATTGAAATGGAAATGCAAGGGGCCTGGAAGAGCCAGAAAAATCTATTTTTAAAAGTTTTATTATTTTATTATTATTATTATAAATATTTTTATCCTGACCCGAGGACATGCCTATTGATTTTAGAGATGGGGGAACAGTAGAAAGAGGGAAGAGAAACACGGATGTGAGAGAAAAACATTGATCAGTTGCCTCTCACACTTGCTCCAATTAGGGACAGAATCCACAATCCAGGCATGTGCCATGACCAGGAATCAAACCCGCGACCCTTCAGTCTGTGGGATGATACCCAACCAACTGAGCCACAGAGCTAGGGCCAGAACAATCTTGAGAAGGAAGAACAAAGTAGAAGGGCTCACACTTACTGATTTCAAAACTTATGACAAAGCAAATGAAGACAATTTGGACAAAGATGGATAAATACTGTATGATATCACTTCTATGTAAAATCTTAAAAAGCTGAACTCCCAGAAAGAGAGAATGGAAAGGTGGATTCCAGGGGCTGGAAAGTGGGAGAAATAGGGAGATATCAGTCAAAAGGTAAAAACTTCCACTTATAAGATGAGTAAGTTCTGGGGATATAATGTATAGCATGGTGGTAATAGTTAATCATACTGTATTATATACTTGAAAGTTGTTGAGAAAGTAGATCTTAAATGTCCTCACCACAAAAAAGAAATGGTAATTATATGAACTGATGGAGGTGATAGCTAAGGCTATGGTGGTAATCAGTTTGTAACATAAAAGTGTATCAAATCATGACTTGGCTGGTGTGGCTCAGTGAACTGAGTGCTGGCCCGTGGACTGAAAGGTCACCGGTTCAATTCCCAGTCAGGGTACATACCTGGGTTGAGGGCCAGGTTCCCAGCTGGGGGTTTGAGAGAGGCAATCGACTGATATTTCTCTTGTACACTGATGTCTCTCTCCCTCCTTTACCTTCTAAAAATAAATACAATCTTTTAAAGAAGTGTATCAAATCAACTTGTTGTATACCTTAAACTTACACAATGTTATATGTCAACTGTATCTCAATAAAGCTGGAGGTAAAAAGGCAATGTGGTACTGGTATAAGGAGAGACATACAGAACAATGGAATAGAATTGAGAATTCAAAAATAAACCCTCACATTTGTGATGAATTCATTGATTTTTGACAAGGATGCTAAGATCATTTAATGAAGGGATAGTCCTATCAACAAATGGTTCTGGGACAACTGGATATACATTTGCAAAAGAATGAAGTTGGACCCCACACCTCACACTGTATATAAAAATTAGCTCAAAATGGATCATAGACATAAATGTAAGAGTTAAGATATAATATTCTTAGAAGAAAACAGGAGTAAATCTTCATGACCTTGGATTAGGCAATGGTTTCTTAGCTATGACACCAAAAGCATATGTAACAAAAGAATAAAATATAAAAATTGGCCTTTATCAAAATTTAAAAATCTTTGCTTCAGAGGACACCATAAAGAAAGTGAAAAGGCCCTAGCTGGTGTGGCTTAGTGGATTGAGTGCCGGACTGTGAAGCAAAGGATCGTTGGTTTGATTCCCAGCCGGGGCACATGCCTGGATTGCAGGCCAGGTCCCCAGTAGGGGGGTGTGTGAGAGGCAACCACACATTGATGTTTCTCTCCCTCTCTTTCTCCCTCCCTTCTCGGTAAAATCTTAAAAAAAAAAAAAAAAAGAAAAGAAAAGAAAAGAAAGTGAAAAGAACAGTCCATAGAATGGGAGAAAATATTTGCAAGTCAGATATAAGATACTTGTATTCAGGATACGTAAAGAATGCTTACATGCCAACAATAAAAAGACAAAAAACCCAGTTTAAAAATGGGCAAAGGATCCGAATGGATACTTCTCCAAAGAAGATACACAAATATCTGATAAACACATGAAAAGAAATTCAACCTCACGCTATTAGGGAAATGCATATCAAAACCATAAAGAGATGCCACTTGACAGGCACTAACATGACTAAAAAAGACAGACAATAGTAAGTGTTGCCATGGATCTAGAAAAATTGGAACCCTGATTTATTGTTGATGGTATTGTAAAATGGCATTGCCACTTTGGAAAATTAATGGTTCCTCAAAATGTTAGAGTTACCATATAACTGCAACACCCAAGAGAACTGAAACATACAAAAATCTTTACCTGAAGGTTCATAGTAGTATTATTCATGAAAGTAGAATCAAGAAAGCAGAATCAATTTACATGTCTATCAACTGATGAATATCACAAAATGTGGTATATCCATATAATGGAATATCATTTGGCCATAACAGAGAATGAAGTTCTAATACATGCTACAACATGGATGAATGAACCTTGAAATATTATGCTCAGTGAAGGAAGCCAGACACAAAAGGCCACACATTCTATGATTCTGTTTAAATGTTATATCCAGAATAGGCAAATGCATAGGAACAAAAAATCGATTAGTGGTTGTCAGGGGCTGGAGGCAAAGGGGAAACTGGGAGCGACTGCTGACGAGCATTGGTTTTCTTTTCCGGGTAATGAAACGTTGCACAATTCTGTGAATATACTAAAATCATTGAATTGTAACACTTTACAAGGGTCAATTTTATGTTATGTGAATCAGATTTCCATAAAGGAATTGAAAAACAGACGGAAAATATTTGAA
The DNA here is from genome assembly GCA_004026765.1 of Micronycteris hirsuta. NCBI lineage: Eukaryota > Metazoa > Chordata > Mammalia > Chiroptera > Phyllostomidae > Micronycteris > Micronycteris hirsuta. The sequence continues at coordinate 113,702 of PVJI01002507.1, read as the reverse complement.
ATGCAAATGCCAAAGAGCTGATTTCCAAATATAAGAGTTTGTACAAATCAGTAAGAAAAAGAACAAGCTCACTAGAAAAATGAGCAAAGTGCATGAAAAGACAGCTTATGGAAAAAATAAAAATGATTTAAACACCCAAAATTCAACTTTAGAATAAGAGGAAAATTAAAACAAGACAGGACTGCCCTGGTGGGGTAGCTCAGTTGGTTGGACTGTTGTCCCCATACACCAAAAGGTCATGGATTTGATTCCTGGTCAGGACACACACCTAGGTTTCGGGTTTGAGCCCTAGCCTGGGTGCATGCAGGAGGCAACCAATCCATCTTTCTTTCTCTCTCTAAAATCGATAAACATATCCTGAGGATTATAAATAAATAAATAATAAAGCAAGGTGGTACTATGGCAAAGTGACAAAACACAAATGTTAACATTGTGTTCATGATGATGTGGAAAACAGGCTCTGTGTATTGTTGGTAGGAGTGTAGAGTGAACATCCTCTTAAAAGGCATGTAAATAAAATAAATGTAAAACACAGACTCTGACTTACCAATTCCACTTTTATGCTTTTTGGAAGTTAGTCTATGTACTGTCACATGTACACAAAGTATGTACGAGGGTACTCCATGCAGGGTTGCCCATAATTGCACAAGAATAAAAACAGTCTAAGAGCTGAGTATATATGAGGTAGGACCCCCCCCACCCCACCCCAACAAAAAACTGGAATTATCTTCCAGCGGGCAGGCCCCTTATAGCACTGGCTTCCCCTGCTAGGTGAGTGCTCTAGCAATCCATCTGTATCAGTGTACCAGCTGGCACTGTTGTGAAGCTGGCATTTGGCTTCAGTGAATTTTTTTTTAAGGCTCTTTAAACACTTTTGCCCATTTCATGATGGGTGATTTACCAGCGTACCTGCCCACACCACACTGAGTGTTCAGTAGTTTTTGACCCAAAACAGCATGACCTCCATGGCCCACCCTCCTTATTGATTGGCTCTTGCCCTGAGCAATTTTTTTTTCATTTCCCCAGAAGAAAAAAAGTCCTCAAAGGGAAATGTTTTACCAATGTGGAAGAGGTGAAACAAAAAACAGCAGAAGCACTAAAAGACATAAAAACTGATGAGTTCAAAAACTGTTTTGAGCAGTGGAAAGTCTCAGTAAGTGTTCTGTATCAAATGGAAAGTACTTTGGAGGTGACTGAAGTTTAAACATGTAAGAATAAATACATAATTTTAAAACAAATTCCATTTTTGGGGTGCCCCTTATAAGTTATGGTGTAATCATACAATATGCCAATATAAAGCCACTAAAAAGAATCAGACAGGCCTATATATATATATGTATAGATAAGGAACAAGTATCAAGATATACTATGGAGTGAAAAAATGTGTAGTACATGAATAATGATACCTTTTTAAAAAACTATCCTCACCTGAGCATTTATTGATTTTGGGGAAAGAGACAGAGAAACATCAATCAGTTGCTTCCTCCATATGCGCGACCACAGATCGACCTGCAACCTAGGTATGTGCCGTGACCAGGTATTAAAGTCACAAACTTTTGGTGTACAGAACAACGCTCCAACCAACTGAGCCATCTGGCCAGGGCTAATATGATACTCTTGTTTTAAAAAGAGGATAGGAGATACACACAAACACACACATAGGATAATTTCTATCACCTCACAAGAAATGACTTGGGATTTAGGATTAGAAAATGGGAGGGGCAGTTACATTTCACTGTTCTAATATTTGGATTTTAAACATATATTAGTATCACTTATTACTGACTGTATATACTTTTTAGAGGTTTATTTTATTCTCATTCAAGATAGGGGAAGGTAGAGAGAGAGAGAGAGAGAAACATCGATGCTAGAGAGAAATACAGATCAGCTGCCTCCAGCATGTGCTCCAACACAGGACTGAGCTGCAACCTGGGCATGTGCCCTGACCAGGAATCAAACTAGCGACCTTCTCGTTATGGGATGACACTCCAACCAACTGAGCCACATGAGGCCAGGGCTTACAGATAATATATTGAAAGCATATACAGAAAAAAAAGAGACAAAGAGAAAAGGAAAGAAAAAGAAAAAAAAAGGAAGTATATACAAACAAGTTAGCACGACTTAGAAGGAAGCTGTATTTGAATCCTGCCCATAAAAGGGTGTCCTCAGCAAGATAATGGAAAACGAGTGGTGCTGGAAGAGCTAATCCACAAATGCTCCCTGGAAGGTGGGTTTTCATCCAGTTCCTATTTGGCTGTAGAGCTATAAAGCTTGGTGGGTGCTGTTTAATGTTTGTAAAGCACAGCAAGTGAAAAGAACAAATGAAACTTACTCAGGTTTACTGAGTACAAGTTAGTCCTTCCCATGCATTTTACTCATGCATTATTCACCACTGTGGATGAAAAAGGGGCCCCATACTAATCCTGACAAGCTCAGGGTAGGCGTGCATAGTGGGCCTAAAGTAACATAGGATGATCTGAAATTAAAACTTCCTAACTAAAATCAAGTTATGGTGGGTAGTCATGTCCTAGGCCAGTATCGTTCTTGACAAAGGTCAATCTTTACCGTAAATGAGCCTGTCTTTTTGCATCTAATGTGTCTATTTGGTTTACCTTTCATCCAATCACAGTTATTTCCCTGCTTTGCTTTCTCTCACCTTTCTAATCCATCACCCACGGATTTCATATAATCCCCTTATGTCTCAGTCTTTGATTCTTACAAATAAAATGAGGTGCAAAACTGCCATTCTTTGGAGCATTTTCTGAATCCGTTGAGATTTTGCTTCTCAGCAATTGTCGTCAGTTTGGCTCAAACTCATAAAAATTCTTACAGACTGAGACGGTTCTTACATGACACCATGATCCTGTGAAGTAGGTACTACTGTACTAATCTTTAGAGTTGAAGAAATTGGCTCAGAGAAAGTAATGATGTGATTAATGTCTCACAGCCAGCCACCAGACATTCTAACGTGCGTTTGGAATCTGCTGGATTCTTGTCAAACCACAAGGGGCTGGGCTAGGAGCCAGAACTCTGGACGCCTGGTCCAGGGTGCTTCCATTAGACTCGCACAACCTCGGAATAACGCAGAAAAGCCTCTGGGGAAATGCAGAAATATATTTGGGGAAATGGCCTCCAGGACGCGCACCTCCCCCTGGGTTTGCGGGACCCAGCCCGTCCCAGGTCGCACCACCCGGGACCGGCTTCCCGGCATCCTCCCGCGCCACGGCTCACTTCCGGTTCTAAGTAGGCCCAAGCAGAAGAATCGCCTGGCCAGCACCCTGCTGCTTGGACACGCTCTGTCGGGATTCCAGGCCCTACACCCTGTTCCACCGCCGCCCCGGCCTTCTGTCAACACGGCCCCTTACCTACCCTGCGCCCCCAACCCCACCCAGCGGCCCCAGAGCCCCACGCTGACGACCGCCCTCACCTCCTCTCTCTTCGCCTGCCGCGGTCTTTTACAAACAGGGCCAAACTCTTCGCTGTAACAAAAGTCGTTATTGGTCAGGGACGCCCACGCGCAGCGAGTGCCCGCCCACCTCAGCTCGCGTTGTCTGATGGGAGTTGAAGTTTCTGCCTCCTAGAGGCTGCTGAGGGTCGCTGCGGAAACCGGTAGTGGAATCTACGCTTACCTGGGAAATTTCGTTCAGGTCCGTTACCGGGGCTGAGGTGTTTCTGGCCTACCCTGTTGGCGGAAGGCTCTCTAGGGCTGGTCATGACAGCTGCAGGCCTGAGAGAGTCCTGTTTCTGAGTAGAGTTCCATTGGTAATGATGAAAAAATCGCCCTGGAGCTTCTACACTGTTAGCAGATGTCGGCTGAGACAACGTTTTCTTAAAGGGGGTCTTTTAACTAAAGCATGCAGTTTCTATCACTTATGTGTTTTTATCGTTATCTTTTTCCCCCTTACCTACACTCTCACATATTACTCTAACGTTTTCTCTTATAATGAGTTGAAATCAGCCTTCCGTATCCTAGTTCTGGTCCTTGGAATTACACAGAATAAATCTAAGTGTTCTTTGTGCGTGATTGAAGAAGATACATAGCTCTTGAGGGCTGTGCGTGTTGATTTCCTGAAACTTTGGCTTTATTCCTGCTACTTACTAGTGGTGGTGCCCTAGGAAGGTTGCCTGGGAAATGGGCCTTTCTAGGACTGTTCGTTGTTTCCTAAACTGGAGGTAGGGGGAGAAGGGCACACTTTTTCCAGAAAAATTTTCCAGTTTTGTCTTTCCATTTCTACTATAAGTTTTTTTTTAAATGAGCATCAGCATATCCTGGATCATCTGTATGAGGACATTCTAACGATACTGTGGTTGATTCTTGTATGTTTCCTGACCTGAGATCGAAACTGCAAACCTTGGTATATAGGGTAGTCACTTGACCAACTGAGCTACCTGGCCAGAGCCCAATCTCCCTTCTAAATTCTCAATCATTACCTACTGGATATTTCTATCTGAATGTCACACATGTCCAAGCTCCACATTTTTAAGGATGGAACTCATTAGCTCTCATCTCTTGCCTTCTAGCTTCTATCCTTACTTGCCTTACAAACTGCTCCTCTTCCTTTTCCCACCCCAGTAACTAACTCTACCATCCAATTGCTCAAGCCAGAAACCCTGAAGACATCTTGACTAAACACAGATCAGATCAATGGCTCCCTAGGACCTGTAGGATAATAAAAGTTCAAATCATTTGTATGGCATAAAGAATTGGCCCTGATCTAGTACTTTTAACTCTCATCACCTCACATCCAGTACTCTATCAGCACATGGTAGAAAGACATTTGATCAAAACCAGCTTGTTTAACAATTTAATTGATTGATTCAACAAATCTGTATTGAGCACCTATTATGTGTTTGCCATGTACTGAATATATACAGCATTGAAGATAACAGTCATCAGCTTTTTAGTGGGGAACTCAGGATTTAAAGATATATTGTAAAAACAGTAATATACAATACAGAACACCCAGTTACATTTGAATTTCAGTCAAAAAACTAATTTTTAGTATAAGTATCTTCCATGCAATATTTAGGAATTATTTTTATTTGCTAAATCTGGGAACTGTAGCTGTTTCGCTACCTGGTCAACTACTGTATTTCTATACTATAGACCAGCTCTGGCCCACGCCCTCTGGCATGCTTCTTCACCAGACTCCACTTTCCTGTGGTAATCAAGCCCTCCTTGAAGAGATCAGAATCTTAGTCAGGGCTCTCCCAACCCATTCCTTCATCACCTCACTTGGTCTGTAAGTAGTAGCTGCTTTTTTAGCCCTGCAACTTATGGACCCCTCTTAGTAGTTAACCACATAGTTATTAACAGCTATTTACATTAAAATTTCCTTTTCAAACTTTAGTGTTGGGCCCTGACCAGTGTGGCTCAATTGGTTGGGCATCACCCTGCAAAGCAAAAGGTTGCCAGTCTGATTCCCAATCAGGGCACATGCCTGAGAAGCAACTGATTGATGTTTCTTTTGAGCATTAATGTTTCTCTCCTTCTTCTTCCCTCCTTTCCCCCCTCCCCTAAAATGAATAAAATCTTAAAAAAAAATTTAGTGTTTGTGTGTCTTCTGACTGGATCCTAACATAAAACGTTTCCTTACTCAAAAAACTAAAAGATGGCCCTGGCTGGTGTTGTTCAGTTGGTTGGAGCATCATCCTGTAAACCAGGTCGTGAATTTGACCCAGTCAGGCACATGCCTAGGTTGCAGGTTCGGTCCCCAGCAAGGTCACATGCAAGAGGCTCTCCCCATCTCTTCTCCTCTTTCTTAAAAAAAGAAACAACTCAAAGATGAACGTATGGGAGAGTAGAGAATTGCTTGCTGTAAAGTTGGTAAGTATAGACTGCACTTTAAAGATTTTAGATTACATCCTAAATGCAATTTGAAGTAAACAAAAACTTTCAAGCAGGGGAGTGTCATGATCAGATGTACGTGTTTAAGAGTTTAAGAGATTTTGGCTTCTGATTTTTGGTAGAACAATGTTATTAGCAGCCTAGTTCTGGATCTTTCTTTCTGGAAATCAGAGCACAAGGAAAACATGACTACTGATCCCCATAAACAGAATTTAAGTGAAACTAGGGAGGCAGAGAAAAACTTACAGATTCCACATTGAGTTCAAGTGTACTACTGGATGGGGGGCCGAGAGAATGCAGTGGGGAAAGAACAGGGAGTGAGGAGGGGGCTGGTGCTGGCAGATCTCAGAAATCACTAGCAAATACTCTGAGAAGAGAACCTGCCCTGAAGACTGAACAAGTGTGTGACAGCTGGGAGAAGAAGAGAAGGAAAATGTGTGAAGAACCTAGGGGGTCTAGAGATGGTTTTCAAAAGCAAGTTAGGGGACTGGAGTTAGGTCCCTTAAAGTAGCAGATGAAGGAACCAGGGGAGCTCAGAGCTGGCACAGAACTTCTGAACAAGGTCACATCCCAAGAGAGGACACATGGCTACACTTTTAGAGATAACCTAGATAGGGTCCCTTCATTTTCCTATGGGCACTTGGTCTAGGAAATCTCAACTGTTTCAACGATGAATGAAGGAATAGCACAGAATTTATACAAAGATATTCTAATTAAAAGTATGAAAGAGTAGCAAAACTTAGCTAGTTTCCCTAGGGAAAAGACACAGGAAAAATATTTCCACAATGCAGTTGAAAAAAACTTAATGAAGCAATTGCTGCTAAAAAATACAAAAATTCAGTGAGAGATGTCCCTAAAGTGACACAGAAACTGGTAGAACTTAGGAAGGGGAAAGACAAAACCATTTCAGAAATGAGGACCAACACAAGCAAGTCTGGATACCACAGGAAACCCAGTAAGGAACGGAGTTTAGAAATGAGGAAAGCAAACAAAAAGATAAAAAGAATTAAGAACCATTGATAAAAACAGATGTCAGACAGGAAATCAAACATACATTTGGAATTGCAAAGCAAAGCAAAGCAGTAGAATAGTACAAAAATGTAAAATTCTCAAAAACTTCTAAAATATTTTTGTGCATTTATTTGGTTCAGGAAGGGATGGTTTCTTGTACAGTGTTTTTCCTGACAATTTCCTTTTACCTGATTTTCTTCCAGTATTTCTTTTTACATCCTCCATACTATATAATTACTTGCATAGCCCAACCTGTCTGATCATCAAGTCTAGCCCTCTGGGCTGGGAGCCAATTTGCTTCACACCAGTTATCCTGGGACATCCCTTTATTTCACTCCTGTGTTGGATCCTGTTTCTAAACACTACATATTTTTTCTTCATTTATTTTCTTGTTTTGACAGTGTATCCAATAGATGACAAGCAGTGAATGGGAAGAAAATCTTTTGAGAACTTGTATGTCTAAAAATGCCTTTATTCTATTTTTACCATGACGAAATAATTGGATAGGTAATTCAAACTTTCAAAGACCGTACCCCATTGATCCTCGGTTTCCAATGTTTTAGCTGAGTATTTATTTTCTCAACCCTTTTGCTACCTTGTAAATTTTAGAATATCCTCTTTATGTCATGTCCGGTATCCTACAATTGCACGGTGGTATGCCTTTGTAAGGGTCTTTTTTTATTTATTGTGCTAACTCAGTAGCCTTCTTTCAATCTTGAGAAGCATTTCATCAGGAAAATTTTATTTTCTAATTAAGTCCACCCATTCTCGTATTTTCTCAGTTCCTTTCCTGGAATTCCTATTGCTTGTATATTAAACCTCCTGAATTGAGTCATATTATTTATATTACTTTTGACTTCTGTTCTAGAATATCTGTCTTTTAATAGTCTCACTGAATTTACTATTTTAGTTTTTTGTTCTGACATTTTACTAGTATCCTGTTCTAATTTCTTGAATACAGTATCTTCTTTCATCTCAGGATATTAAAATTCTTGAAAGTTTTCTGGTTCTTCAATAGTTGCTTTTTGTTTAGATCTACCAATTACAATCCAAGTTTTCCTCAATTTCTGGTGGTCTTTATTTAAAAGAGAAGCACTAGCCCTGGCTGGTGTAGCTCAGTGGGTTGGGCGCGGGCTGGGAACCGGAGGGTCCTGGTTCGATTCCCCGTCGGGGCACATGCCTGGGTTGCGGGCTGGGTCCCCAGTGGGGGCCATGTGAGAGGCAACCATACATTGCTGTTTCTCTCCCTCTCTGTCTCCCTCCCTTCCCCTCTCTCTAAAATAAACAAATAAAATCTTTAAAAAAAAAATAAAAGAGAAGCACTAAAAATCTGTTTGGAAGATTTGTGTTCACGAGAAGGGCTAAATGATTGGCACACTCCACTCACTGTAGGGGGATTGGTGGCCATTTGGCTTTTCGGTGAAGACCCTCAAATGTCAGCATCTGTCTCTAATGTCAAGAGTTTTTTGCCGTGGCTGATGTGGCTCAGTGGACTGAGCTCGATTCTCAGTCAGGGCACATGTCTGGGTTGCAGGCCAGGTCCCCAGTTGAGGGCATGAGAAAGGCAACTGATCCATGTATCTCTCATATATCAATGTTTTCCTTTCTTTCTTTCTCCCTCCCTTCCCCTCTCTCTAAAAATTAAATTAAAAATCTTAAAAAGCCCTGGCTGGTGAGGCTCAGTGGACTGAGTGCTGGCCTGCGAACCAAAGGGTCACCGGTTCGATTCCCAGTCAGGGCACATGCCTGGGTTGCAGGCCAGGTCCCCAGTACAGGGTGTGCGAGAGGCAACCACACATTGCTGTTTCTCTCCCTCTCTAAAAATAAATTTAAAAAATCTTAAAAAAAAAAAAGTTTAGTTTTTCCAAAGAAGGATCTTCCAAATCCTGCCCAGTGTATGTGAGTGTGGCCCTTTATATTCTAGAGCTCAACAAGAAGTTAGGGATCTCGTTTATCTGGTATGTAAAACTGGGCTTAAATCCTATTTCTTGTGCTGCATCTCACCCTGGCTTAGTAATCCTGAGTCAGGTATCTACTTTTTCCTTTTTAGTTGAATTACTATCAGAATAACTTTAGCTTCCAACTTTAAAGGCTATAATATAAAATACTATGCCATTGAGACACATTCACATACATTTTATTATGGCTCTTAAATGAAAATTTCTTGTTTTAGAGGTATATTCTTCAAGTTCTAAACACAACAGTAAAATGCAATGACTGGAAAAAATGTAATAATCCCCATACAAAAAAATGATTTTGTTTTTAGAAATCACTCTTTCATGGAAATGGTGTGCTTTCTATTTCCTATAAACACATTTTATTTTTCAAACTCACTCTGACCTCAAGAACACCTTATAGCACTTAGTAAACCTGACTCTGTATATGCAATCTAGTCCTATCAACTGCCTTCTCAAATGGAACTCTAACACATATACAAAAGGAAGAGGAGGAAGCACAGGGACAAAAGAAAAGAATAAAACTACAATGTGAATCTTGTTTTCAACAGGGAGATAATATCAACAAGGAAAATTGAGATCTTAGTTTCCATAAGGAGTTGAATCTAGAGAATTCCAATTCTTTGTGGTATCAAATAGTAACACAGTGCAAACCACTGTTTTGGAATAAGATTAAAAAAAACAACAACAAATATTTGAACAAATGTAACAATACAGCTAGACCAAAACCAAAAAAATCACACAATAATCACTGCAAGAAGATCCCACAGGTTATAGAAAACATAAAGGAACTTTAATATCCAAACAGGGCAAAAAATACTGGATTAATGACCCATTCATTAAGTGTGAATCACTTTAGGTTCTTTACAGTACCAGATGTATTTTAAAGTAAAATCTGAATGCATATTGCAGAGAATAAAACCACTTTAAAAATGTTTAATTTCCTTACCTGATACTGACAGTAGGTTTAGACCGAAAAGTCTTTGAATGATTTAACATGAAGAGTAAGATTTAAACCAAAGTTAGCAATGTTCCTGAAATGAGAATTTGTTCAGTAGTAACCTTTTCATCATGAATAATACCACTTTCTTTTCAAAAAGTAGTCAATGTACATTTTAAGATTTGTGCAATAAAAAAATATACTGGCTAATGAAAAGTGTTATTACTTGAGATAGTCAAAATGAAAAGAAAAACTCTACTTTTGCTTAAATTATCTATGCTCAAATAATTTACCCTGCATTCCACAGATGTGTAGTAAAATATTTCTGAAACAGAGAAAAATAAGGGTCCTAAAATAGAAACATAAAGCCAGAATTTAAAAATAGCTCCTGATATTTTATTTTTTGAGTATTTCGCTTAAGCTGCTTTTGGTTGCATGCCCTGATCTGTAGAAGTTAACAAGGAAATAAAATTTCCAGGTTATTTTAAAAAATCTACTCATCTTTCATAAAGCAACTTTTAATGTAACAACACTTAAAAATACACAGTGACTTAATGAAACATCAGTACAACTGCATAGAATTGAGCTCCAGAGAATTATATCCCTACTAGCTGTTTTTCCTGGGCTCTGGTTTACAAGAGTATTGGCTTAGAGACCAGCTTAGAGTCATTTGCTCCTGCTTGGAGGATACACTTGTCAGGAAAACACCAAAATGTCACAGGCCTTTTCTGTTCCTAAATAAAATGCTAGGAGCTCTCTGAAGGTCTTAAAAACAACTGACCATCCAAATACGTATACTGCGGCCGTCTGTGAGTCAAGGAAGAAGGGAGTTTGTGACTTTCACTGGAAACGAAACAAAACAAAATTTCCCATAACTATTCTAAGAGACTCTGAAATGTACTAGAAATTTCAAAACTAAAACAATGCCAAACTAGAACAATGCCATCAAAGATTAAACCTCTTAATGCTCGGAGCCACCCCAAAATAATAAAATTGGGAACTCCAGGAAAGCAGGTACCAAAGAATCAAAATGATGATTGCACTGAGGATTCTCCTCCTTGAAGGCTGTTTAAAGAGGTAGGATTTTAAGGTTTTTTTGTTTATCTTTTGGCCTCTGAACATTTAAAAAATGCTTTGCCCAGCTGGTCCGTCAGGCTAATTTTGGAGTTCACAATGAATCCCAAACCTGACATAAGGATTTTCTACAGTTTCACAGCTATCATTTGTACAAATTAAAATTAAGTTGATTTACTCTTTTTGAGTACATATACACTAGAAAATGGCAAATTAATGTATTTCTTTACATACAACTTTGTTTCAAAATTCTCAAAAAAAAAAAAAAAAGAGCAGATGACTTTGCATTCAAAGACTACCAAAGTGTATATTTGATATTCACATGCAAACAACTTAAAACCTTATAAATCAAATCTCCTGTCAACTCTGCATGATACCTTTAAGAAGGGAATGACATACAAAGTCTCCTAACTGTGCAAAATACTAAACTGGTCAAACATTTTACATAATGAAATAATACATGTAAATGTAGAAGTTGATATGTGAAATTAGCACAGGTTCAAAATAACTCATCACATTTCAGAGATTTTCTTTAGTAACAAGTTTTGTTTTTATATTTCCTGGTACACAGCAAAATTTATCAGAAGATAAAAATTCTTTTAAACAAGGTCAACAGGGAGTTCTTGAGGCACCTTCTCATATAAAATGTAAGATGAATGCAATTAACAATCCATCTGAGAAAAGTTTTCAATCTAAGTGAACATTTTTTCCCATTTATTTTACAGAACTTTAATAAGGCAAGACAAATTTGTGAAAAAATGTAGATACAAAAAGGATGTAAACTAATAATTTATATTTAAAAACCTCAAAGGGAAAACGGTAGAGATGAGATTGTTCAAACAATACCTTAAAAAACAAAACAAAACAAAAAAAAAACACCTAAAACAGAATTGTGCACAAGCTGAAGATTACAAAGAACTTCTAGGCTTTGCACAGTTTTGGTTTTTTGTTTTTTTTAAAACATCTTTATATTACATGTTTGAAATCATATTAGGAATGCAAACTAAAACTGCACACTACTTTAGTGGAAAAAAGTTCAACATTGTGCAATTTTCTGCCTCTTAATTTTAAAAAAAGTGGCAGCAATCCCTGCATTTGTATTTGAAACAAGGATCTGAGAAACTTTATTAAAAAAGTTGATGAAGGCAAAAATTGGCAGACATCCAGCATCTTGTTTCTTTTTAAAACAATATGATAGTAAGTAAATTCATGATTAAAAAATGGACCTTTTAAATAAATACATTGTATTGACATTTGCACGGACTGATTGGATAAATCTTTAAGTAAACAACGGCTTTACTACACTCCCTGTAGCCTCAAGCCACTGGCTTTAGATTCTGGAGTCCTTTTTCACTGGGTTTCATATCCTGCCACTCGATATCCTGCAGGCTGATTAGGCAACATGCTCCCATTCTGTCCTGGAGGCGGCTGCACTCCATAATTTGGTCCCATCCATGGTGCAGAAGACTGTGTCTGACTGGTAGAGCATGTGAAAAAAGCAGAGGGGAGGGAAATCCACTGATTAAAACAAAATATAATGCAAAGAATAAATAACATATACAAAGGAAATAAACTTTTTCTGAAGCCCAAATATAAGAACTATTATGCAAGGAAAGCAAAAGAAATGTTTTTTCTTCTTAAAAACAAGCATGATCATAGGCTTAATTTATGCAGTTTAATTACGGCTAAGAAAATACCCTGAACCTGTAAACATTTATCCCCTTTGACCTCAGAGAAAACTCATTTTTCATCTCAGGAAGGAATATTGTCCAACTAGGTTGGACAAACATTGAGCAAGTCATTTCCTAAAATAAACCTGACTATTTGATATGACCATTTGATAAGAAGAAAGTAAAACAATTATTAGCATATGTAAGTTCATAAAGTTTTTCAACATTATTAATTTAAGATTATTTTTTAAATAAAAATTTTAAAGTATTTTAATTTCTAGTTTGTTTCTCAGAAATTTAAGCAAAATTACATAATTCAGGGTATATAAAGAAGCTTTCATGGGACAATAAACCCTTCTGCACAGAAAAAAAACAAAATAAATAAAACAACCAGCAACAAAATTATATGAAAGAATTGCCAAGTAAACCCTTAGTCACAAGAAAACTTAATAACTATTAAGCCCCTATTTTCTTTTTCTTTAAGATTTTATTTATTTATTTTTAGAGAGAGGGGGAGGGAAAGAGAAAGAGAGGGAGAGAAACACTGATGTGCAAGAGAAACATCAATTGGTTGCCTCTCGCACGCCCCCAACCGGGGACCTGGCCTGTAACCCAGGTACGTGCCCTGCTGGGAATCATACTGGCAGCCTTTCGGTTTGCAGGCTGGTACTTAACCCACTGAGCCACACCAACCAGAGAAAGAGCTCTTATTTTCTTACTTAAATATTAGTTGCTTCATTACCCAAATTCTTGTAATGCTGGTTTAACTTTAAGGCAACATTTTTCCAGGCAAAATTTTAAAGAGATACACCTAAAACTATAAATTAAAAACCACTCTAAATAAGTCCTTCAAAGGCTAAAGCTATGCTTTAGAAAGACGGCCACATTATCTACTAACTACTTAAAATCTCTTCCAAAGTTCTTGACATTTTCAAAGGCTAATAATAAAGGAAAAGAGCAAATATGCTTACTTAAATCCTTGCTGGTTCCATGCCTGGCCATACATTCCATATGCAGGTACTTGCCAACCATTAGGCATATACTGGCCAATTTGTTGTGCATTTCCATACCACTGGCCCCACTGGCCATAAGCTTGTGGGTATCCAATTTGATTTGGCTATTAAGTAAAATTACACCAGATTATTAGTATTATTTGAAGTTAGATCCTAAATACCACAAATAACTAATATACATAGCCATAACACATAGGGCCATCATTACATTTAAAATGAAAGAATCAACAAGTTTAGCAAGTGACTGCTTTAAAAAAAAAAAAAAAAGTGAGGTTATATTGCTGTAACTTGACCTGACGCTTTGAATGGCATATTCTTTGTAAGGTAGTAGGTAATGTTCTACTAATAAATATTAAACTCAGTATAATGTTCAAGTGTTCTGTACACTATTCATGACTGTTTCCTTTAGATAAGGAAAATACAAAGATTATTTATTTCTATATTCAGTGTACTTAAAGAACTTATCGTTTAGGATTTTCTTACTCCTATTTATAGTGATGCTCCATTTACAATTCCCTCATAGAAATCTTGGTGGGATCAAGTTAACCACTAAAGCTGCCTGGAAAAAAGAAAAGCAGCAAAATGCCAAGGCCCTAAACATAAATATAACTACATTTTTTTTTCAATTGTGTCAACAATGCATGTCAGTTCTCCAAATAGTATGTGAATAAATCTACCAAGTATTAAGAAAAAATTTAATACCCTGTTAGGTTTGTCGGAGCATTTTAAAATCCACTGTGTATGAGTCAATTGAGGCGGTCACATTCATCATGTCACAACTGCAATCCATGAGCCACCATTCTGGAACTATAATACATGTAGGAAGAGCCCTTATATACTGTCATTTTAGTATGAACTAGAAACTTATTAACATGGATTATCAGCAATTTCATTTTCAAATAACCTTATTATTAGTATTACTTTGCAAAGTCAAGAACCCTCTCACCTGTTGCACGGGGTTTATCATATCAAGAGTTTCCTTGCCCCAATAGCACTTCACGACATGACCTTCAATGGTAGTTCCATTAACAGAAACAATTGCATGTGCTGCACTTTCATGGGAGTTGAATCTATTGAAAACAATATTAACAATCATTCAATATAAATTGTTTAAAATACTTAAGAATAAAACCTTATTTTTAAAAATCAAGTTGAGCCAGGCAGTTCATATGTAAGAATCCATAAAATGGCATATTTTCTTTACTTCCCCTCCCCCTCCCCCCACCCCAGATCTTGTAATTCTGGAGAAACATTTTTAAAAAAATCCTCACCAGAGAATATGGTCACTGATTTTAGTAAGAGTAAGGGGGGTGGTGTGTGGGAGGGAAGGAGGGAAAGAATGGGGAGAGAGAAGGGGGGGAGAGGGAAAGAGATAGAGAGAGAGAGAGAAAGCATCGACTGGCTGCCTCCTGTATATGCCCCCACCAAGGACTGAACCTGCAACATTTTGGTGTATATGATGATGCTCCAACCAACTGAACCAAGGCCAGGGCTTGGAGAAACTTCTTTTAATACATGTTGTTTTACTGGCTTTGTGTTGGAAGAAGGGAGCTATAAAAACAAAACAAAACTAGCAAATACACTAAACGCTAGAGAAATTTTTATTTCTTTATAACCAAAATAAATTTTTAAGAAAACCACTAAGTTAAATATTTAAAAATAGTTTGGGGGCAAAAAGATTAAAAACAAAACAAAACAAAACAAAACAAAACTACCCTACTGAGCCCTGACTGGCGTAGCTCAGTGGATTGAGCATGGGCTGGGAGCCAAAGGGTCACAGGTTCGATTCCCAGTCAGGGCACATGCCTGGGTTGTGGGTCAGGTCCCCAGTGGGGGCCACATGAGAGGCACCCACACATTGATGTTTCTCTCTCTCCCTTCCTTCCCCTCTCTAAAAATAAATAAAATCTTAAAAAACAAAAAACAAAAAATAACTACCCCTACCGAACAAATGAATATCCTTTATCTGGAAAGACTCGAATTTCCATTATTTGTCCAAATGGTGAAAAAGTCTGACGCATTAGTTGTTCTGTTAAGACAAAAAAAATTTTTTTAAACTCATTAAGTTAAACTAAAATCCTAGAAATATTAAGCTTTTTAGTTTAAAAATTAATCCCAAAATGCCACAGTGCAAAGCTGCCATACCTGTTAAGCCAGACGTGACACCCCCACAGTACACAGTGCAGTTGCTGGGACTAGACTGATTTACGACCTCATCATACGAGAGCTGTTTGGTGTTTGCTGGGGACGGAAAGTTTTATATTTTTTATTTATTAAATAAAATGCTCAGAAAGAGAAATGCAGCATTAACTACACTACTGTAATGGTAATATTTACCTTGACCAAAATACTTATATAATACATATTACATTTGAATGAAGATTAAACCTCCCCCAAGAATGTCTAAAATATTACCCAATATTGTCCATTTAATAGGAGACTTGATATTAGAGATAGTATTTATTATTTATAGTTACAAAAATGAAAACTAAGTACATTTTAGAATAGTAGTCTTGATTTGCTTCTCATCTAGTTCTGCAATAAGTCTCTGGGAACAGCTCTAACATTTAAAATCTAGTGTATTTTCCTCCAAAATTCCACATTTCCTTTTCTTCTCCAATACACCTACACTCATATGTACTCTTTGGAGCTGGAGGCTTTCGGGTTGCCCAGTTAGTTCTGATTTGTCTTCCACCGAGCCACTGGCCACCCATCTGCTGAATGGCGTTTTCCGCATCCTGTTCCACACAACATTAGAAATAAAAAAGAACCCACTATTAGTCAATGTTAAAAAACTCTTGGTCATAGAGAAAACTTGTGTATGCTTTTCACAAGTATTTTTTGAATGAAAATGCTTTATGAAATACACAATATATGATAGCTCATCTAAAATGCAATGGTGCTTTTATCTTTCTTTAGACATGGAAATAAAGAACATACTGACAGTACCAGAGGGGAGGTGGGAGAGGGTAATGGGGGAAAGACGGGGAGGGGTCAAGTCAAGGAACATGGGTAAAGGACCCCAGGACAAGGACAATGGGGTGGGGACTGACTCTAGGAGTGGGGGGCAGGGGGGAATGGACAGGGCAGGTGAGGGAAATTGAGACAACTGTAATTGAACAACAATAAAAAAGAGAGTGCAAAAAAATAAATTATCTTTCTGTTATTTAGATATCAGACTTTGGTAATGTTAATCACCGGAAAAAGTCCAGAGCCTAAAAACCCTTCTGAGGTAGCTGTTCTGAAAGTTCATGTAACAAATTGGACTATTATGGATGAAAGTCTCACTTTACAGAAGTTTGCTAATGACAGTACAGTGACACCTCGGTACTTGTCATTAATTCATTCCAACGAGTGGTGAGCAAGTGATAACTGATGAAGCATTTTCTCTTGGGGGGTGGTGTCTGGTGTCATGACCTATACAAGTTCTAGCAAGTGTGACGAGTGGTGAGCAAGTTTTGAAATCTGAAACATTTTTTTCTCATCAAAACGTGACAAGTACCAGGTTTGACAAGTTCTAAAGCCGATGACTACTGAGATACCACTGTATTTCATTTCTCATTTCACTCAACAAATAAACATTAAACAGCTATCACGTTTTACACAGCAGGTTAAGTGCTGGGGATCTGTTGGTGAATGAGGCAGACGTGGTCTCCGCTGCCATGCTGCTTACATCTTTTGGGGGAACAAATAAAGTAATTACAAACTGTATATGCCACAACAGAACAAAAGGTTGAGCTAGAGGTTACGGACATGGGGATCTACTTTAGGTAGCATGATTAGGGAAGGCCTTTTTGAAATGATAGTTGAGCAGAAATTGAGAGGAACAGGAGCTAGCCAAGTCCTAACACCAGGGAAGAAAGCCCAGGTAGAGGGAAAAGCATTGTAAAGTGTGTAAAGGCAGTAGAGAGACTGGTATGCACCTGAAAGAATTTGAAAGATGACTAAATTTCAGTGGAATCTAGTGAGCAAAAAGGAAGGGCGCCAGAAGAAAAACCGGAAAATTTTTAAGTAAGAGATTATCATGCTCTAATTCATGGTTTAAGAAGGCCATTCTTAGTGCTAGGAGGAGAATGGTTTAGGGAGATGGGCAGTAAAAGGAAAAAGATACTTTATGAGATTAACGCAATATCCAGATTTAAAAAATGTTTGCAGTCAGGACTAGTCCAGTAGCACTGAATGTAATCTAAAGTAAGTCAACAGAACTAGCGGGTGCATAGTAAGTAAAAGGAGAGGAATCAAAGATAATCCCTAATTCCTACTTGGGCAGTAGGGGAGGACAGTACTACTAGCATTTACTGAATAATATCTGGGAGGGAGGAGCAGAACAAGTTTGAGGAAGAAACAAAGAGCTCCACTGAAGACACATTAAGTTTGAGATGCCTATAAGACACTTAAATGAAGACCATTTATTTGTATGCGTGGAGCACAAAGAAATAAACTGAACTGGAGATATAAAATTAGTCATGAAGAAAAATGAGAGAAAAGAAAGCATCCTGGGCCAGAGCCCCTGAAAAGCAGCAAATGTGAAGACTGGGTAAAGAAAAAGCTGCCAGCTAAGGTGACTAAGGAGTAGCCAGTGATGAAGGCAGAAACCCACAAAGGTGTACTGTCACAGAGCTAAGAGGTGACCTTTAAAACAGAAGTGTTGGTGGACAATGGTAGAGAGATACAAGAGAGAGAGAAAAAAGAGCCAGTTTAGAGTGAACTGAAAAGTAACTGGGGTGCAGCTTTGCTCTGCATGTGTCAAATGTGGACTGAACTTAGCAAAATAGGTAATTTCAAGGATAAAAGCCATCTTGAGACCCACAAAAATGAAATACATACAGTAGCCTCCCCTTATATGAGAGGAATATGTTCCAGAACCCTCAGTTTATGCCTGAAATGCAGATAGTACCAAACTCTATATATGCTATGTTTTCCCCCTATATATATATACACATACATACATACATACCTATGATAAAGTTTAACTTATAAATTAGGCATATTAAGAGATTACTAACAATAACTAATAAAATAGAACAATTATAACAATATACCATAATAAAAGTTATGTGAATGTGGTCTCTCTCTCAAAATATCTTAGTGTACTATACTAACCTTTCACTTAAAGAAAGCACTTTATGGCTTCTCCTTGACATAGATGAATTGCTAGCATCACTACTCTTGTGCTTTGGGTCCATAATTAAGTAAAATTGGGTTACTTGAAGACAAGCACTGCAATACTGCTACAGTTGATCTGATAACAGACAGCTAATCCACAAATGGGCAGGTACTGTATATTGTGTGGATAACATTGGACAGAGATGACTCATGTCCTAAGTGGAATGGAGTGAGAGTTCATCACACTACTCAGAATGGCATTAAATTTAAAATGTATTAGTTGTTTATTTCTGTAATTAGCCATTTCGTATTTTCAGACAGTAGTTGTCTTTACGTAACTGAAACCAAAGAAAGTGTAGTGCAGACAAGGGGTACTATTGTATTCTTTTAAAGAAACCCTGTTCACCATACTAACCAGTTTACTGAATTTCATACGATCTTTATCTACTGTTATGGGTTGAAATGTATCCTTTAAATTAATATGAAGGCCTAACCAACACCACCTCCTTGTAACTGTGAATGTGACCTTGCTTGGAAATAGGGTCTTTGTAGATGTATTTGTTAAGAAGAACTCATACTGGATTCAGGCTAGCCTAAATCCAGTAAGACTGATGTCCTTATAAGAGGAGAAGCTGATGTGGATACACACAGAGGGAAGGGGACCGTGTAAAGCTGAAGACAAAGATTCAAGTGACGTGGCTACTAGGTGAGGATACCAGGGGCTGCAGGCAATTTAAGGTATTATTTATTTATTTTCAGAGAGAGGTGAAGGGAGGGAGGAAGAGAGGGAGAGAAACATTGATGTGTGAGAAATACATCCCCACCAATGTGTGGATTGAGTGCCAGCCCGAGAAGCAAAGTGCCAGCCACAATTAGGTTCGATTCCCAGTCAGGGCACATGCCTGGGCTTTGGGCCAGGTCCCTGGTGGGGGGCGTGGGAGAGGCAACCACACATTGATGTTTCTCTCCCTCTCTTTCTCCCTCCCTTCCCCTCTCTAAAAGTAAAAAAAATCTTTAAAAAAAATCTGAGGAATTCCTGTATGATAGCTTTTATTTTCTCAGTGAAGCATAAGGTAGGCAACTCAGGGTGATGATGGAGAAAGAATATTTGAGGAGATAGGAGGGGACATGAAGTAGTTAACAAAGAATGTGGCCCTGGCTGGGTAGTTCGGTTGGTTAGAGTGCTGTCTGATGAATCAAGGTGGTGGGTTGGATCCCTGGTCAGGATATATACAATAAACAACCAATGACTGCATAAATAAGTGGAATAACAAATCGATGTATCTCTCTCTCTCTCTAAAACCAATAAATAGGAAAATAAAAAGAACAGGACATCAAATTTACTAGAGAAATACAGGTTTACAAACATAGCACTATGTGCTCATCTAACGTGTGTGACCATTAAATTAGAAGTGAAATCAGTTTTTCTCTAGCAACATTCACTTATGGCAGAGTAGGCAAAAAAAGCTATGTTCAATCAACACTGGGGTTTGCCTGGCATGTACAACATGGGTAGAGGCAAAGGGAGTGGGGAACTGCAATCTGAACTGTGGCAATTCACAACACCAGTGTCTAACGATCACATATCACAGATTTCATAAAATCTGAAATGTAAACTCAAGAAGATTAAACTAAACTACTTATTCAAAAGTTGTATCTATCTTATGATGGTTGTCAGGGTTCAAATTCATCTCTGGCTAACTCCAGAGGCCACCCACAGACATCCTTTGCTATCTGATTCTATTTCATACTAAGTATGCATTTAATAGTGATTTTTATATAGCAGGGGCCTTGCCCTGGCCAGAGCACTGGCCTGAAAACCAAAGGGTTGCTAATTTGATTCCAGGTCAGGGCACATGCCTGGGTTGCAGGCCAGGTCTCCAGCTGGAGACATGCAAGAGGCAATGATTGATGTTTCTCTCCCTTTCTTTCTGTCTCCCTTCCTCTCTGTCTAAAAAGAAATAAAATCTTTAAATATATATATAGCAGGGGCCTTTATTCCATTATCTCAAATGGAAAAAGCAAATTCCTATTTCACCCAAAGCCCCCAACCTATTTTCTCAAATAGTACACTAAAAATCCTGTATGTATCAACCCTCCAAGGAGCTCACACTGTGTGTGGTATCAGTCCAATATATGAGGTATTTTCCTAACTATTATGATTAACAGTAAAGCTTTCAGAACCAACTACATTCTCACAGTTTTTATTTTCTCATCTCACAGAAAAAACTTATAATTGGTAGATGGGACAATACATGGTGGAATTTTGTGTTTTTACTCCTCAATATGCTTTACCATTTCCAATTTTTCTTCTAATACGTGGGTTCTTCCTTACAGATTAGGTTTACCCACTTTCTTCATAGGTTTTTCCACTTTCTTGGAAGACATTTCACTTCATGAGAAGATGATAGCTATACTGCATTACACACTTAAATAATCCGACCACAAGATACAATGTTCCTGTGTGAACTGCAGCAATGCAACTGCATTCTACATTCCCCTGCCTGAATTTGTAATCCATATAAATGTTTCTAGGGCAGATCTTTTATTTGGAAAGTAAATTCTGGGCAAAATGGTTGTGTGCTAGAGCAAATATTCCTCACCAAGAGCTCACGGTGAGGAATAACCAGATATTAGTTCCAATTTAAGTAGACACAGGAACTAGAAAAAACAAAATAGTATGACATAACTGCAAAAACCAAGAAGGAACTGGCACAATAACTGATGCTGATACATTTAACCTGAGGCCATCAAGAAATTATGTACCTATTTCAAATATGCCCTTTACTAATCTAAGAAAAGTCTTTTCTAAAACACATTTTATACTATCAGAAACTTTCAATGGTTCATTCTAAGGCACTCTTACACAGAAAGTACAGTAAATCTGTACTTATCATTGACAAAAAATAGTCATAACATAGAGGCAATACAAGAAAACCCGAGGTTAATGAAACCTTTGTGTATACTCCAAGATTAGTGCCTATCAAATGTCCTACTCCTATATTTTTGGAAGTATGATATCTCTGCATTTAACTGTTTTAAACCTTGAGTTACCACACTAAAACATCAACTACTTTATTTGAATTTGTAATACATTTACAAGGTTTAAACCTCAAACCATACAATACAGTGAGAAACTTCCCTCTTTGTCCCCCATCTGCCTAACTCTTATTACCTACCTGCAAACAGGAAACCCTGCAACAAGGTTGTTTATGAGCAAAAGAAAACACGCACATGTGTGCACACCACACAAACATATGTTCTCTTCCCTTTTACACCTAAATAAGCTCTCCACCTAACAATGTACCATGGAAATCTTTCCATAATCTCTACTTACAAAGCTGCCTTATTCTTTTTTACAAAAGTATTTTTAAAAAAGATTTTATTTATTTTTAGAGAGAGGGGAAGGAGGGAGGGAGGGAAAGAAACATCCATATGAGAGAGCCTCTCACACACTTCCAACTGGGGACCTGGCCTGCAACCCAGGCATGTACCCCGATGGGGAATCACGAGTGCCCAATCCACTGAGCCACACCAGCTAAGGCCTTTTTAAAAACATACCTACAGCACAGTATTACATAGTATAGAGGACGTGCCAAAGATTTCTCCAGCTGTCACATGAAATGAGCCTTCTCCTTCTTTATATACCCTAACCTCACCTCTCATTTGATAAATTGCGCTGTTCTTCCTTTTCTCTGCAAAACCAGAAATTTCAAATCCATGTGAATTAGTATTCAGTAAATGTTTGTTGGATGAAAGAAATGATGACACATTTCAAATACATTAATAAACAATTTAAAAAGTCCCTGCCCACTGGAGCATTTTATTAGCTACTTTTAAATTATCATGGGAATATAAAACAGGTTGATAATAAATTCAATATATAAATGAGATTTTCAATATCTTTGGCTGATAATTTAAACATGTCCACTTTCTATATTCTGAAAATATTTTATCAGTACTTTGCATGCATAGGTACTAAATAAAAGTTGAATAAATGGCCAAACAGGAGAAAGAACATACCCTTTAGTGAAGGTGTTAATTTTCAGTGAAATGAACAAAAGGCATATGAAAGAAAAGATTAATAACTACAATAAAATCAGTATTTTCATTCTTTACCCTCGAAGCACTGCACATGCACTTTTTACTGAGCTCACCCATTTGTTGAAAAAGGAGACAAAGCCATATCCCTTAGACTTTCCTGTTGCCATGTCTTTTACCACTCGGGCGTCTCTGAAATCAGAAACAATCAGAAGTTTAGGTTTGCAAACTCTCCTGTGGATATCAAGTGAGAATTTCATATACAACTCATTTTCAGGTTTCATCTTCATTAAAATGAACCTTTAACGCAAATTCACCTTTTATTCTACAAAATTTATCATGTATTAGCAAATGAGGCTTAATTTTATAACATGCAAATCAATAACTTCTTAAATATGTATGTACACACTGTACAGAAACTGCTCCCCATTTCAAAAGTTTTAAACTTTTAAATACTAAGCATGGTGAAGACAGCTATTCAGATAAATTATTTAACCATTTATAGGGTTCACAGGCACATTAGATGAATGGCTTTGTTTAACCATGCAATTTATAATTTGCTATTTGATACCATATACTACCTAATCATTAAGAAATTAAAATAGAAAACTGGAAACTAAGAAAATGAAAAAGTTGTATATTCCCTAAATTAAGTAAATTATTTTCTCAGATCAATTCATATCCCCCCTCCTTATGGACTATTTGTAAATTTTGATAACTTGACATTTTCAGAAATGCTAAATAACTGAAGAATAATACTACACACACACTTTAGTTTTAAACTATATATGAAAGGATTTTATACTGAATTTTAAAATAGCAATCACAAAGATTGATTGGAAACTACAAGATATAAGAGCAAAATTTTAAAAAGTCAGAAAGTAAAAAAGCACGCCAACATTTATCCACTGTGAACCGTAGCTTGTAGTTAGCCAGGGCAATTCTGTCCATTCTTCAGAGATACTCTGCAAAATAACCAGAGCCCTATTATTTGAGATTGAGTAAAAAACCCAGTCATGATAGCTAAAACTCCATACCTCAAAAATTTGGACTCAAATTGTGCTTCACAGGCAATCTGCTTTTAAGTTAGCCAGGTATGTCACAATGCTTGTTCTCTCAGGACACATGAACAAAACAGGCACTTTCACAACAAAAACCCAAGTCAGAAAGCCATGCAATAGAATTTTATATTAAGTATACATAAGCATATTTTGATCAATTTAGGAGTGATTTATGAAGTGTTTAGGGTCAAAATGACAAAGACGTAGAGGTAAAAAGGGAAAACTAATGCAAGTCACTTCTTATTATGTAAAAATACTTATTAAATTATCTGAATGGTACACATGCATTAATTTGGTAGCTGATTTACTTCTATACCAAAACTTGTTAGATTATTCTAAACTCAAGGAACAGGAAGAGTTTACTATATTAATTAGGGAAAGAACTATGTTTTTTAAATATTTTAAAAAATATTTTATTAGGTCACCATTTACTGTGTATTTTCTATAACTCACTGTTTTAGGATCTCTACTGAGACTATCGTTAAGAACCTTTCAATATATAGTTACCAATTTATTTCCTTTAACAAAAAACATAATTGGGAAATGATGCTCCTCTACTGAAAATGGTTCTTTTAAATTTAGGAACACACTCTTTGGGCAGCCCAAAGCTTAAACATTATTTATATATTACCTCAACTAAAAATTATAAAACTTAAGGAAAGGCCTTACCCTAGAAATACTAGCATATACATAAATAATCATAGTTGGCCATAATAAAATCTACAGACTATAATTATGATACTAACATATTTAACAACAAGAAATTACTGATCCATGATTAAAAAGTCAAGAAATTACTAAAATTTGAACATCCTTTAACCTCACTGAATATTAAATAATCTTTATCTAATCCCAAACTATAATTTCCATGTTCTCAGAAAAGTTACTTCAAGAAAAATTAAAACATTTAATAAAATAGCTATTTAATCTGTTAAAATGTTAGAAAATTTTCTTCCTAGGGTTAAGTTTCAGGAATGTTAGCCTTGAAATATATTTAATTCTTACTTATTTTTGAAAGGATTCT
This sequence comes from Micronycteris hirsuta, assembly GCA_004026765.1. Lineage (NCBI taxonomy): Eukaryota > Metazoa > Chordata > Mammalia > Chiroptera > Phyllostomidae > Micronycteris > Micronycteris hirsuta. The sequence goes on along the minus strand of PVJI01002507.1, from coordinate 88,959 downwards.
CTAAGGAAGCAGCGGCAAATATCTAGATCAGGGTTCTTTAATCCTTCTTTAATCCTTTTATGGTCCTATGACTACTCTGAAAATATGATAGAAGTTACAAAGATACTCTATACCAAAAAGAAAACAAATCAACATTTTGTATACGAAAATTTATACAGCCTTTGAAAGGCCAACAGTTAAGACCTTCCTGTCTAGATATTTGAAAGCAAGCTAAAGATCATCAAGATCCTAAGATAGACTAAAAGGAACAATCAAGAAATTAGAACTTATTTTCCTAGTCAGTTCTCATAAAGAAAAATATCAGCCCTGGCCAGCGTGGCTCAGTTGGTTGGAGCATCACCCCCTAAACAGAAGGTTGCAGGTTCAGTCTCCAGTCAGGACCCATGCGAAAGGCAACTGATTGATGTTCCTCTCCCTCTCCTTCTCCTCTCTCTAAAATCAATAAGCATGTCTTGAGTGAGGATTTCAAAAAAGTCACCTACTAGAAAACAGTCTATTTATGAACCCTAGTCTCGCCAACTGCCTTTAAAGTTGGTCCCTTATTATGCATGTTCATCATCCTACCAATGAAGTACAACTCTTCAAATGCAAACTCTCCCAAAATCCATCACCAACTATTGGCATTTGCATTCCTCCTCACCTCTATTTGCTGCTGGTCTGTTCATCAAACCAAACCAAAGCTAGTGTTTCCTTTTGGCTTCAGTTAAGACAATTGACTCTCTTTTAGCTGGAACAACAATAATAAAGCAACCAGAAACCCTAACAAAATTCTCTTTCCTAAATTCAATAATTATGTGTAACAAAGTACTACAATTACATTATTATTCTGACTCTATTATGGCATGTTTTTCAAAATACTAAAGTTCTTTTACAATGAATAATGCCTTGAGTGAGCTATTTACAAAGGGCTTAAGCTGATTAGTAACAAATGCAAGCAAGACAGAGCTCCACAAAACCGGAAGGCACCACTGTCCTCGTTGTTAACAGTGACAGGAGGGTGAGCGCCTCAGGGTTCCTGCTAGTGACCCCTTCTGGGGTCACAGTGGGGCTCTTTTCGTTAGAATAGATGAACACAAAATGCATGGTATCATGGAAGTGCCCAAAAGGTCTAAATTCCTGTCACGGCACAAGTTTACTCAAGATTATGACAAAGCTAGCAAGACACTTATAAATGAAACAAGATGTACAACAGTAAATCTGTCTCAAAAGCTAATGCCAATTGAAAAAAAGATTTTAAGATAACTGAAGACAAAAGATTTATTTATCAGTAGGAAAACAGTCTTTGGCTCTTAACTGCTTGAATAGTTGCTAAACAATGTAATACAGTATATTCAAGTGTTAAAATTAATGTCCAAAATTCACAAAAAATTTCAAAGTATTTCTAAATAAGATTGTTTCTAATTAAAAGTATTTTACTTTTATCTTCTGTTACTTACGATATTCTTCCAAATGGCGCAAATGCAGCTTTTATATCTTCAGTTGTAATTTCTGGACTGAGATCACCAACAAAGACATGGAAATGATCTTATAAGGGGAAGGAAGGGGAAGTGAAAAGAAAAATAAAATTTTAGAATTTAAAAAGTGCTAAAATTTATTCAATAAAGTTTTCTTAAAATAATTTATGGATTTACAGTAACATATAAGCAAAACACTATCCTATATCTATACAAATCCTACCAATTTTAAACAAAATAAATCAAGGTAACAATATAGGAAAGACTCTCCTAAAGACTGATATATCTAACTGGAAACTGACAGTTATATTTCTGCTTATAGCCAATTATTATACTGGTCTACGAAAATAAACTACTAATATGATAGATAACAAGTGTTGCAAAAAAATTAATAACTTAATTACCGTTTTAATAGTAATTATTTACATTAATCAGTTTACCACTCTATTAAAGCTTTACAAATTAAAATAAAATAGTGGTATTGTGACTTATGTAGACTAGATTTGCCTCAGTTAAGACAATTCACTGAAGCTAGCTACATGATATACTTGGTTTAACCATAGTTTGTGAAGAACAAGCAAAGAAATACCTTGCATTGCAACAGTTTGATGTTAAAGTATTTGACAGTTTTCTCAAAAGCCAACAGTTTTGGTTGCCCAGACATTACACCATTCAGTTTATGTGAATCCATGTGCATGTGAACTAAGACTGAAGGCAACAGAATGAAAACAGTAATCCCTTCACTTTATATTAGAACCATTAACAAAGCATTGGAGAGAAATAACCATCCCATGTGAAGTTTAAAAAAAAAAGAAGACAATGCTCAAGAAAAACATGTAAAAAATACAAAATAGTTGATCAACACTTAAAATAGACATATATATCAATTTTGACAAAGTATATTTGGAAAGAAAAGTTATTCCTACTTGGCAGGCCTTAAGCAACATATTGGGTTGTCATTTGGGAAACAGTTTCAGAAGCAACTCAAGCAATCAGGAGATCTGGGTATGGAGCACAGATCGTGACCTCAAGGAAGCAGGGTATCTTGCCCTTTAGTTGGTGAAAGTATTTCTAAGGCATCAGCTGCCTCCAAGAGGGTCAGAGAGCTTGAAATAGCTCCAAAGTAGTGGACAAGCCACACTTGGTCAACACTGGGAAGAAGGGGGGAAAAATATTGCCAGAGAGACAAATAGAAATACGACCTCCTCCCTCCCCGCTCCCCCCAACATCAAACAAAAAAATTTCAGGTGGTTAGTGAATACCCTTTCAAGAGATTTCATTTTATGTTTAAGAAGATACAATTACCTTGTGAACGCTGTGTGCTGACAACGGTACTACCTGATGACAAAGATTAGATTTGTTCTTAAATTTATTAACACAAACACATTCAATCATATCTAAGGATAACGATCAAAACATTACTGCAAACATGTATGATGTTTAATGCTTTACAATAAAACTACTGTGTACAATAAAAACAAATGTTCAAAGAGTATAAAATATACTTACTGCTTGTATCTTTCTTTTGACTGCTGGGGGTTGTTGCCCAATTCACTTTGACTTCCTAAAAAAATTGTTCTACATTTACACTCCATAAAAAAAAAAGCTCAAAATCAGGCATTACAAGGTTTGCATCTATGAACACATAGGAAGGTGTATGTCTGAGATGAAATGGATACTAGTTCTGGTCAGTTTATCTTCTAACCTACATCTACACAAAAAATGTCAAATCCTAATCTTACATATGAGGTCTGTCCGGAAGAAGTCCAACTATTGTTAATATAACAAGAATGGTATGTATAACATCAATGTAACCTGGCAGCCAAGGAGAGTGAACTGAAATGCACATGTGTGGACGATGATGACTTCATTCTACTAGTCAGAGGGGGTGGTAGGTGCTGGTGAATGAGTGTGTGTACCGTGTGGCTGTCGAATTCAAAATGAGCAAGTAGAGCAACGAATCTGCATCACATTTTGCATTAAGTTTGAACATTCCTCCGTGGAAACTATTTGGATAATTCAGAAGGCTGTAGCTATGGGCAAATGGTGACTGGCAGCTTCATCACAAGGTGCCCACTCATCTATCATGTCTTGTGCAGTTTTTTTGCGAAACATCAAATCACCCAGGTAATTCAGCCTCACTTTTGTCCAGATTTGGCATCCTGTGACTTTTGGCTTTTCCCAAAACTAAAACCACCTTTGAAAGGAATGAAATTTCAGACTACTGATGAGATTCAGGAAAATACCATGGGGCAGCTGATGGAAATTCCAACAAAGGATTTTGCAGTGTTTTAACAGTGGAAGAGACACTGGAAGAGTGTGAGGTCCTAAGGTGCCTACTTTGAAGGGGACTGAGGCAACACTGTCCTATGTACAATGTTTCTTGTATCTTTATCTTCTTCAATAAACGTCTCTATTTTTTATAGTACATTGCTGGATACTTTCTGGACAGACCTTATACTTCTGTTAACATTCGACCAAACCCCTTTCTTAGCTAAAGTACCAATGAATTCTGCCTTTTATTCTTCCCATTAGTATCCAATGTTCCTAGATGTGTCACCCAAGCTTAATTAAAAAAATATTTTAGTATTTACCATGTGCAAGGCACCATGAAGCATACAAACATAAACATGCCCTCTAATAGCTTTTATCCCCCTTTTTAAATAATAAATACTATCATTTTCTATAAAGTGAATATAATGCTTCTAAAAAGGAAACAAAACTATGCAACTTAAAATATCCAGTGCAAGTCACCTTTAATTACGACAGCTTACCTTACCCATTATCTTCCGCCCATTCATAGCAGCTAGTGCTGCAGCTGCATGACGATGCTCATAAAATTCCACAAAACAATATGGATCATTACCAGCTGTCTGTTGAACAAAAAACACAACAGCCAATTTTAAGTTGTATACTCCCATTATCTTAAAATTTGTAATATCCATCAACAGGCCATAAAGAATGGAAGGTCCATTCCACAAGTAAATTTTTATTTTTAAAAATTTTATTTATTAATTTGAGTGGGGGAGAGACAGAGAGATTGATTCTTGTATGTACCCTGACTAGGGATCAAAACCACAAATTTGGCATGTGAAGATGATGCTCTCACCAACTGACCTACTCGGCCAGGACCCACAAGTAAATCTTTAGATAAGGAAATAAACACTTAAAACTGAGTTTTTTTTTAAGTCCTCACCCAACAATATGTTTATTGATTTTAGAGGCGGGGGGGTCAAGGAGAGAGAGACAGAGAGTGAAACATCTTTGGCTACCTCCTGTACGTGCCCCAAAAATGTTCCAACCGAGTCACCTGGTCAAGGCAAAAAAATGAGCTATTTTTATAGAAAGCTACCTTCATCAAGTTATATTATACTACTATGTGTAATTTAATCTTTTATTAATGACTAAGTGTCCTAATTATGGACAAATTTATAGCTACATTCTCACCATTATCATAAAATACAACACCTTTTCTTTAAGCTACAGAGGTTATATTTGACTAGAATTGTATATTATCAAGTGTTGGTATTGGCTTTTACTTTTTATTTATTTTTCAGAGGGGAAGAGAGGGAGAAAGAAGGAAGAGAAACATCAATGTGTGGTTGCCTCTCATGCGCCCCCTACTGGCGACCTGGCCCACAACCTAGGCACGTGCCCTGACTGGGAATCGAACTGGTGACCCTTTGGTTGGCAGGTTGGTGCTCAATCCACTGAACCATACCAGCCGGGGTTAACATTTTTAAACCCTCACCTGAGGACATGTTTTTAAAACTGATTTATAGAGAGAAAAGGTCAGGGAGAGAAAGACAGAGATAGATAGATATGAGGGAGAAACATCTATTGGTTGCCTCCCACACTCGCCCTGACCAGGGATTAAACCTACAGCCTTTTAGTGTATGGCACAACACTCCAACCAAATGAGCCACCCTGCCAGGGCAGTCAGTAACATTTTGCCTAGTGATCTTCAGCAGTCAAATATCTAGAATGACTAAGGGAGAGAATGGCAGCCTACAAACCAACAGAGAAGATTTAGATTTGTATTTAGATAGTTCAATCTGGGTTTACATTCTGAGTTACAAGAATTGCTTTGCCTCATTTCTGCATATATCAAATGGGAATAACATGTGCTTTACACTATTTCTGTTGAGCACTTGTGATAATGCATCAGCATTAAATAAGGGGCAAGCATTCCATAAATGCTATTACTGGGATAAAGAAGAAGGTCCACATCAATCAAAGATTTTAAATTTTGCATCACTTTCCAATTTCTCCTTCTTATCTTTCTCTATGGGTACACAGGGATCTTTTCTTCTTTATCCAAGGGCTTATATTGAATGTGACACAAAAACACTTAAGGAGAGTATAAAGGACAATAACATTAGTTGAATCCATCTTTGTCACATGCAGGTGACTCTGACACTTTAGGAGAAAGGTCTGACATTTTAAAATCATAGACAACAAACCAAAGCCAACTGGCTAAACAATTACTTTTAATTACCAAGTAAAAAAAAGAGATAAACTGGAAAACAACAGAAAAGAAAATAGCAGATACACATACACACACATAAGATTTTCTTTCCTGGGGAAAACAAAACCAAAGAGTCCACAGGATAAAGGGATTTCTTTTTAGCTGTCTTCCCTATCAAAAACATTTTTTAGATGTCTTTTTATACATATTATGATTCAGGATTGATATCAACTAGAGGAATTAATTCAAAGTTTTTTCTATACATTAAGGTCTGATGGCGACTGCCATAATGCAAGAAAAACTTGAATCATGACCTTTGAAAATAAGGTTAAAAATATATCCCAGTATTAATTTCTATTATTTTTGACCCAATTTCCCAATCTACTTGTAATAACTGAATCTCTAGATTAGCCTATCAACTGATACCATATATAAACAATTCTGATGCCTCAATGCAAAGAAGAGCCTACATATAGTTCTCATCTGTTCTAGAAATGATTAATTCTATTCTTCTTCCTTGATTTAATAAAACATATTAAACTCAGTGGCCAAAACAGATTCATTACAAATTCACTAAAATCCCTATGAATTCAGACTATATAAACCACTTTAAGAGATTTAGAAGTAATGGATTTAAATAATGCACATTAAAAAGTTAAGTTAAGCCCTGGCTGGTGTAGCTCAGTGGACTGAGCACGGGCTGGGATCCAAAGGGTCCCGGTTCAATTCCCAGTCAGGGCACATGCCTGGGTTGCAGGCCAGGTCCCCGGTGAGGGCCATGTGAGAGGCAACCATACATTGCTGTTTCTCTCTCTCTCTTTCTCCCTCCCTTCCCCTCTCTCTAAAAATAAATAAAAATAAAATCTTAAAAAAAAAAAAAAAGTTAAGTTAAAATACCCTTACATCCATAATCATTTTGCAGTTTTTACAAGGTCCAATCTGGCTAAAGAGCTGGAGAATTAGAGCTTCTGTCACATCTCTGGAAAGGTTACCGACGTATCTGAAACACAAAGAAAAACAACTTACCATTTTAAATTTGCTTCTTTGGACCAGTAAAATTGCTTACTGAAATATGAATCTAGGAAAAGGTAGGTCTTTACCTGAAACTACTTGGGAATAATAGTTTGCCAAAACTTTAAAATCTCTCTCAAAAAAGATGTACTATAATGTAACTTGCATTAGACACTGCTAGTAGAGGGGAAGCTAGTGTGTTTTAGTCAAGGTATTGTAAATTAAATCTGTTGTTTATTTCTAGGTTCCTAGGTTTACTATAGGCAGATATGCTTTATAAAAAAAAAAAGATTTTACTTACTTATACTTAGAGACAGGAAAGGAGAAAGAGAGGGAGAGAAACATCAATCGATTTCCTCTTGCATGCCCACAACCTGGGACCTGGCTCTTAACCCAGGCATGTTCCCTACCTGGGAATCGAACCCACAACTTTTTGGTTTACAAGACAATGACCAACTGACTGAGCCACAGTGACTGGGGCAAGGGATGGAAAACTTATAAATGCATTATCACTGATCAGTGGATATGCAGATGGAGTAGAAAGATTCCAGGAGAGACCTTTAACAGATAATATGAATTGGTGACTAGCAAAGTTAACTAATGTAGTGTTACAAGACCACATGAATAGGATAATCTTTATTTAAAGGTTTTATAAATTTCCAAAATGGGATTTTGAAAGATTACCTCTAGAGATATTAGAATTAGAAGTTTATCACTTCTAAAATCAGAGAATGCTGCCTCCCAACAACTGTAGTTTTTCATGCTTCTGCCAAGAATCCTTCAGAAAACATGTGATGAAAGATATGGAATCTTTCCTCAGAAAAATAACCATCTATACATGTCAATTCCTTCCTTCCATTTACTCATTCAATAAACATATACTGAATGGTTACTATAAAGGCACTGGAATAGGCTAAAATGGTAAAGGGAGAAGTGCTGAATCTTAAGAAACAATGAATAGCATTTAAAGATCAGGTAAAATAATGATACTTAAGAAAGTAGAAAAGCAACATCTACTCAACAGCAATTTTTCCAATATTGGAGGTTATTATTATACCAAGCCCTTGTTCTGAAAATCAGTAATTAAAGGGATAGAATTAAGCATTTATCTTGCCTTTGCAGTAGAAACTCAAGTATAGTGTAATCTAACAACTCCAGTGAATGAGGGAAACGCTCTTCTTTATAGAAAAATGCTAGCCAATAAATTTAGACAGACCACATTAAATTAACTATGTGTAAGCCTTATGGGTATTATACTATGATTATTGGAAGGGTGTCAAAGTTATCACATAGATCATTTAACAACTCCAAAGGGAAAAGCCCTACCTTAAAAGTGAGAGCTTAGGCTGTTTTACCACTTTGACCCAGTGATCAAATCATTTTATAGATGAACAATGAGTCATTGTGTGTACAATATAAATTATACAACATCACCTATGAGGTTGTCAAATCAAAAAGGTCTAACTTGAGCCCTGGCTCGTGTAGCTCAGTGGATTGAGCGCGGGCTGGGAACTAGAGGGTCCCGGTTTGATTCCCCGTCAGGGCACATGCCTGGGTTGCAGGCCGGGTCCCCAGTTGAGGGCCATGTGAGAAGCAACCATACATTGCTACTTCTCTCCCTCTCTGTCTCCCTCCTTTCCCCTCTCTCTAAAATAAATAAATTAAATCTTTAAAAAAAAAAAAAAAAAAAAAGGTCTAACTTGAATCTAGTCAAGCTTAAATTTAGATAGAAGTTTACAGAATACTGGACACATAACAAAACAATTATACATATTCAGATATGGAATTTTGTATAAGGCAATTTATTTGATCTCTTCAAAATATTATTGTCCTAAAAAAGGTTTTTTTAAAAAAAGGAGGACCGTTCTTTTGTTAGCTATTCTTTCTACTTATATTATTTTACAATCACACTAATATGTTCCCATTTTTAATATCTCATTTTTCTGAATACAAAGGTAGTAAGTACATGTTCCTTATCAAAAGCTCAGAAAATTCAGAGCTTAAAGGGCTTAAAAGATACTGATGACCAAATATAATAAATAATACTTTACTGGCTCCTGGATTGGGGGGCTGAGAAGGATAGCTTTTTCTTGCAGAACTCTAATAAATGTAGAAGAAATAAGGGAAATCACCACTGAAATACCACAGTAATAACTGCGAGTGGCAAAATCCACCCATGGATGTTTTATAGCTGATATAACTTTAAGGAAAAATAGGGTATGTGTAAAGCCTCACGTATCACCTATAATATGTGTTAATTACTCATTTCAACCAGTGAATTGGTTTGGTTGTTCTAACATATGCCCACAAATTCTTTGATATGCAGCCTCTATGAAGTGGAGCTTAATTTCTCTCTCCTTTAGTGTGGGTTAGTCTTAGTGACTCAATTCTAATTAACAGAATATGTTAAGAAAAAGTAGTCACTGTACAGTGGAGAAACAGTACCCTTCAAAAATGCCAAGGTCATAAAAGATATCTTCTCATATTAAAGGAGAGTAAAAAGACATGACTAAATAGAATGGTATCTTAGCCCTGGCTAGGTAGCTCAGTTGGTTAGAGCATTGTCCCCATACACCAAGATTGTAGGTTCTACCCCAGGTCAGGGCACATACAAAAATCAACCAATAAATGCATAAATAAGTAGAATGACAAATTGATGTTTTGTTTCTCTCAAATCAATAAAAATTAATAGGTAAATACAGTGATATACTGGAATGGATCCTGGAATACAAAAAAACATTAGTGGAGAAACTTGGGAAACTGGATTAAAGCTTGTACTGTACCATGCTAATGTCTTCGTTTTGATAAGCATACCATGGTTATATAAGTTGTTAACATTAAGGGAAGCTGGGTGAAGGTTATGTGAGAACTGTACTTTCTCTATAACTCTTGTTGTGTGTATTCTCACTTGACTCTTGTACCTTTAAGAAATTCTCAGGATTGCAATGTCAATGAAAAAAATGGCTCTTCTGAAAATTCAATTCTAATATCTATGTACTTTGATTTTAAAGCAAGATAACCTAGTGACAAGTGCACGGTATTTAGGGAACCCAAATTCTATTATTTACTCCTTGCAAAACTGTTTAAGATTTTCTGAGTTTGAATACGTGTGATTACAAAAAATAAGCTAGTTTGAAGAGCACTATGGGTGCCCTAGCAGGTATGCTTTGATTGGTTGGGAGTGCCATCTCCGTAGATGGGAAGCAGGACAGGGAGATACTGCACATGACTGGGTAGCAGGTCAGGTTGTGAGGTGGGGCAGACAGTGGATGTTTCTCTTCCTCCCTTCCACTCCCTCTAAAACCAGTGAGTATGTCCTCCATTGAGGATTAAAAAAACAAAAGGCACTAGTGTTTGTATTGCCTTTACATTTGTTTATTTGATGTAAGCTCTAGGAGCCTCCATCAATTAACTCTACACACAACTGTTTATAGAGAAATGCTTCAGAGGAAGTTACAGAAACAATATGCTCTCAACCTTAGACACCATTACAATTAACTCTAAGTAACATATATAAGCCCTGGCTGGTGTGGCTCAATGGATTGAGTGCCGACCTACAAACGAAAGGGTTGCTGGTTTGATTCCCAGTCAGGGCACACGCATGGGTTATGGGCCAGGTCCCTAGTAGGGGGCACACGAGAGGCAACCACACATTGATGTTTCTCTCCCTCTTACTCCCTCCCTTCTCCTCTCTCTATAAATAAATAAAAAATAAAATCTTAAAAAAATATAACATTTTCATGTTAATCAAAGGACAGACATCTCTTTCTCTTCCTTATGCAAATAAAAATAACCCATTACAAATTAGTTTTTTTAAAAAAGATTTTATTTATTTTCAGAGAAAGGGGAAGGGAGAGAGAAAGATTAATGTGTGGTTGCTTCTCACGTGGCCCCCACTGGGGACCTGGCCCGCAACCCAGGCATGTGCCCTGACTGGGAATTGAACTGGCAATCCTTTGGTTTGCAGCCCACACTCAATCCACTGAGCTACGCCAGCCAGGGCTAACAAATTATTTTTAACAATAAATTTTTGTTGTTTGTTTACATTTTTAAATTGATTTTAGAGAAAGAGAGGAAGGCAAGGAAGAAGAGGGAGAGAGGGGAAAGAGGGAAGAGAGAGAAGAGAAAACCACTGATTTGCTGTTCTACTTATTGATGCATTTATTGGTTGATTCTTGTATGTGCCCTGACTGGGGACTGAACCTGCAACTTTGGCATATTGTGGACAGCACTTCAACCAACTAAGCTACCTGGCCAGGGCTAGTCTTTTCTTTTTACCAATAAGTTAATCACCGATATCGATCTCAAATTTTTAGATACAACTTGATAATATTATTTTCCAACTCTATTTGCTAAATACATAAAAGTGTGAAATTTGAAATCTACAAATCCTTGTTATACTCAAAATACTTCCAATGGAAAACAAGTTTTTTAGTTTGTAGAATGCTCTATACTTTACAAAGTTAATTCTCATTTTTATATGTTTCTTTCTTTAGTTGTTTCATTCCCTGTCGAATATTATTCTGTCTCTGAAGCCAAAGGATTTTGTATTAACAGTATGAACTCAGAGAATTTTTTCTTTTTGGCCACCAAACATCTTCCCTCCTATTTTTAGAAAATTCCTCATCTTAAGGCAAAGCCTGACTCCTACAGAAGCCGAAAAACCTAAATATGGTTTTGTAGTCTACTTTGCATTCGATCTAGGCTAAGTCAATTAGAGATAACAATCTTGAAGATAGGGCATATAGCAGAGATTGAAGAGACTCCATTTTGATGTCAAAAAGCAATGAAGTTCCACGCCCAGTGAATCTGGTCCTCAACAGATTTGATACTAGTATCTTTTCTGGGATGGTCTGTAGCTTGAGTAGGGATTGTGGCCTGACAGTTCCCTCTCTTTCCTGAACATTTTCTAAGCTAGGTTCCATACCCTCCTGACATTTTGGTAGTGTCCAGTCTTTTTAATTAATTCCTTTTATGGTTAATTATTTTTGCTGCTTGCACTTAAGAAAATCCTGACTGATATAAAAATTAACACTCAGAGCAGTAGCAAACCAAGGTCCCCATCATGATGTCTATTGGACTACTAAACAAAACTGTCATTTTCTTACATTAGTTTTTACTTTTCAAAAATGCTTTTTTGGAGGACTAACACTGAAATATCCATTTATTTATTTATTTATAGACAGGGAGGTAGGCAGGGAGAAAGAGAGGGAGAGAAACATCAATGTGTGGTTGCCTTTCATGGGCCCCCTACTGGAGACCTGGCCTGCAACCCAGGCATGTGCCCTGACTGGGAATCGAACCAGTGACCCTTTAATTCACAGCCTGTGCTCAGTCCACTGAGCTATACCAGCCAGGGCTGAAATATCCATTTTTAAAACAGATTTTATTTATTTACTTTCAGAGAGAGGAGGAGGGAGGGAGATAAAGAGGAAGAGAAACATGGATGTGCAAGAGAAACATCAATTGGTTGCTTCTCACACACCCCCAACTGGGGACCTGGCCTGCAACCCAGGCATGTGCCTAACAGGAATTGAACTGGTGACCTCAAGGCTCAAAGGCCAGCGCTCAATCCACTGAGCCACACCAGCCAGGGCTGAAGTATCTATTTTTAATTGTCCAATGGACTTCCTGTTAACAGCATGGACTGAAGTATCCCATGTTATAACACCTATGAGATCATGTACCAATCTTATGCAGAATGGGAAGTAAAGAGTAGAAGAGAATTAACTGTTAAGGCAAATAGACTTCAATGAACTAAAAAGTGTCTTCCCTGGACAACTGGATAAATGAATATGAACTGTATATTAATTAAAGATATTATATCTGTGTAGTCTCCTTAATATGGAAATTGTATAATGGCTATATAAGAGAATGCCCTTGTTCTTAGAAAATATGGTAAAGTAGTTAGGCCTAACGTGTTACAATGTCTTCTCAAATGGTTCAGGAAAAAAAAAAAGATAACTATATTCTCACAGAATTACTTTTGACTATTTGGCTAACTATCAGCAACTGGTAAATCCACATGAAAGTTACCTAACTCTTCAATGTACTATTTTTGTTAGTTTTCTATAGGTTTTTAAGTTTTTCAAAGTAAAAAGCTACCTGTGAAGATTCAATGAAGAAGTCACCAATGTTACAATGAAAACATGACATTCTGCCAGAGATAGGATTTTATATCAATTTAGCACATACTTTTGAAACTGATAACTAAGTTCAGATCGTTGTAAAATTATAAGCTGACACATTTAAAAAATTAATTTATATTAGTACAGCTATAGAAAATTTAACCTAAAAACATTTACAAAAGAGAGTGCTGTATTGGATTGTTTTGAGCCACAATCATATAAAAATGCAGAATTTGATGTGAGGCCTCTGTGAAAATCTGAATGAACATCATGAATAAATAGGGTTTTTTTGCTAATGATAAATTTGATGAAGAGATTTTTTTATTGATTGGTTTTTAGAGAGAAGAAGGGAGGAAGGAGGAAGAAGGGAGGAGAAGTGGGGTGGGAGAGAGAGAGAGAGAAACAACATTCTATTGTTCCACTAATTTATGCAGTGGTTGCTTCTTGTATGTGCTCTGACCCAGGATCAAACCTGAAACCTTTGCTTATCCAGATGCCGCTCTAACCAACTGAACTACCCAGCCAGGACTGAGAAACAGATATTTATTCATACTATGTATCTACTGTCTAGAACCCTGCCTGGAACAATGTAAATGTTCTATAAATATCTATTTAGGAGATAACTGTACTCTCAGAATTACTTTTGAATATTTCAAATTGCTAGGAAATTATCCCATTCTGCCTGAGTTACTCTAGTTCAGGGGAAAAGGGTACATATCATCTACTAATTATGAAATTATGTAGAACAGCAAATGCTTATATATGTATATAAGCATATATAGGCAAATGTAGGTTTATAGTTGTACTTATTTCCATATGAACTGTAAAGCTACTTTTGCCCACCCATACATATATATACTATACAAACACAGATATACACACTTACCTATATATACACACTATACACCAGCGTCATAACTTTACTATTAAACAACTGTCTACTTTTAACAAAGGATAGTCTGTTACATGATAGCTGAAACCCTCTTACGTTATTAGCTAGCACCACCTTCACTTGGAGACTAGACCACATACAATATATAAACCAGCCTGAACAAATGTATCTAACACTACGACTGAAGACATACATTCATGCTCTTAAGCCGGTTCTCATTTTTACTTATATTTTGCAACATGCTATCATTTTAAATGACTGAAATTACATATTCATAAATAAACCTACTTATTGTTGACTTAATTCTCACATTCCACATCTAATCCACTGGTAATTGCTGTTGCTCTACTTTCAAAATATTTCCAGAATCAAACCACTTCTCACAATATATTTTCGAAGTACTGCTGACAAGAAACTGAACACTGGCAATCTCTAACTTAAAAGGGTGATGCTGAACACTCATTTGTGGCAGATGATGGCATTTTTGCTAAGCCATTTTAGATACCATAGGTGATACTGTGATTCAAACTATATCTTACCCTCAAAAATGAGTAAAATCTGAATTCACTGCTTGGAATTGGAAAAACTGCTTGTACCAGTTTTTAAAACAAATTTATTGATCATTTACCACAAACCAGATACTGTGCTAAGAACACATTAAAAGCGCCTGACTTCCAGGGTCATTAAAACACACATTTTATAGTAAAAGTAAAAACACTGCTGGGAAAACTTAGGGCTTAGCACCTATTCGTTTATTTTTTAAATGATTTTACTTATTTTTAGAGAGAGGGGAAGGGAGGGAGGAGAGGGAGGCAAGCATTAATGGGATGCCTCTTGTATACACCCTAACCGGGCACCAAACCCGCAACCCAAACGTGTGCCCTGACCGGGAATCGAACAAACAATCCTTTGCTTTGTGGACTGATTGATACCCAACCAACTGAGCCACACCTACTCATTTAATCAAGATTGGTCTGACTGGAAAATGGGAGCTTTGGTTGAAGGCTGTAGAAGCAATGGAAATAGACATGTTAGAGCTTGGACTACTTTGAGAAAAAGATTCTTGGAGTGGTCTTCCAGTGAAGAACACATGGCAAAATTAGTCCTGAAGAGCTCAGAGCTGAGGGCAGAAAAGTTAAAGGAAGCCGACAAAAAAAGTGTTGGGTGACTTAACTCTAAGCTTCTCCTCAGCAGCAAAATGGACCCATTTACTGCAGAGTTCTGATGTGGATGGAACAAGCACATACAGCACTTTACACAGAACCTGACAAATCACAAGCACTCTAAGTATTTGTTCATTATTTCTCCCGCAATGGTTGGTCTCCTGTCCCCAAGCTATTCAAGTGGTTTTGTATACTGGCCCAAGAAAGCTGAAGTTGTCATCGTTATCAACATGCTAAAAAGGTTAAGTTTCCAGATATTTCTGGGAGTTTCTAAAATTTAAAATTACAAAATAATATAAGAATCTTAAATCTGAAGACATTATAAAAGATGTACATTTTTAAACCCAATATGCTGCTGGCTACCATACTTGTAGCAAAGGGGCAAGAGTTAAAAAAAAAAGCTGTTAGAGCTTATTTCCATTAACTCTATGGAGCTCACAGTTTTCTAGGGAGTATTCAACTACAGATATAAATCTTTCAAAAAACGAAGGTCATGTACTAATTGCTGCATCCTATTGAAGTTAACTAACGTTACCAGGTAAACTAGCAAAAAGTTTAATCTATTAAGAATACAAGTGTGACTGTTTCTCATGTAAATTACAAAATGGAAACTTTTGGTGGTAAAAAAAGAATTGATTACATTGTACTTCATAACAACTGTAATGTCTGGAGAGTTGCAAAAAGAAACTTAAAATTGTATTTTTAATGTACAGTTCTCAAAGAGCCAGTATCTTACGAATAAAAACAAAAAGGCATGTCAAAGCTCATCAAGCTTTTTGTTCTTTCTTTTCCAGAAAAGCAACGACAGAAACAACTCATCGGATGATACTCTGGAAAAGAGAGGATGCTGTAGGAGAAACTAGGCAACAAAGAAAATACCTCAAGCTTAGATCATTTATCACACTAATTGTAAGAACTCTCAGGGGTGAGTAAATATGTTAAGGCATTTACCAACTGTTGCTTCATAAAGGCAGCCCGCTCGTTCAGTAACATGTCAACCACAACAGTAGCAAACGATGATAGAAATGCACTGTATCTACTTCCCCTCAGTTGATATATACCTCCGGGTGAGATTTCCATTTTTCAAAAGCAGTTTCAAAATCCTTAGAATGTCCTGTTTTAGACTTTTTGGTGGGGGGAGAGAGTGCTATAGAAGGAAAGCCAAAGAGAGCTTAAAGCAAATTACTTGGCTTTTTTTCCCAGTGGGCAACTGTGACAACAAAGTTCACCTCACTGGAAATAAGTACAAGCAGCCTCAAAAGAGAAATTCCTATTGACGAGGAAAAAATTCAGCAAGAAATCAAAGTAAAATTAAAGTCAGCTGTATAGATCAAAAGAAGTTAATCAAGAACAGGGGGCGGGAAAAAAGAGAAGGAAAGCATGGGACAAAAAGGATTGCCGAGTTCTAAAAAGAGGTTTGAATGAAAAAGTCTTTTCTCCAGGCCTGAGACCCCAGAGAGCCGGTGGCGAGGCCAAAGGCCACGCATGATGTGGTGTAAAGTGAAGGGACTGATTCCGAGGGCTGAGTCCCTACTCGCTCCACCTAGTCCTCTCACAGCCAGAGTCTCAGTCCCTTCGCATCCAGGTGTGCGCTAAGGAGAGGAATCGTGATATCGCGGCGTCCACTGAGGACAACAGGCTGGGGTGCGGCGAAGGGACGAGACCTCCCTCCTCGACGACCACCATCCCACCCCCATATCGTTGCCTCAGACTCACAGAGTCTTGGGCATCTCGTCCTCCATGGCTGCTGCTGTCGCGGCGGCGCCTCTGGGTCCAGCTCCCTACTCTTTACTACCTCCCAAAACGTCTGAGCGGCTCTAGCTGCAGAAGAGCGGGGTTTCTCGGCTAACTGGAGGTCACTCCACCTCCTTCTTGCGCGGCAATTATACTAAAGCGCCCGGCCCAGCGCGAACAATGAAGCCCCAATACAAGATGGCGGCGAGACGTGGGCCTAGGAGCAGCCAGCGAAGTGCCCAGGACCGCGCAGGCGCAGAAAAAGCGTGCACTTTCAACCTTCCGGCGCCAAGCTGCACTTCAATCCATAGGTTCATTAGATGCGCAGGCGCTGTCCCACCGACGTCAGGAATGTCTCTGACTGGGCAGGCGTAAGGGTTAACTATTTCAGGGCTTGCATTTTTGTGTTTTGAAATTTTCTTGCCTCTCCAGATTTGAATATTTTCAAAATGAATTATGAAATAGAAATATTCATAGAAATTAAAAATTTTAAATGTTTCTGAAAGATTTATTAAATTCTTAAAGTTGGAATAGAAAAGGAGACATGCGCCGCCCGGGAATCGAACCCGGGTCGCAAGAATGGGAATCTTGCATGATACCACTACACCAGCGGCGCTGTTGTCATTCTGCGGTGCTAAAATTTCTAGGACTAAATGCGAGCAAATGTTCGTGTTCATAGCGAGTGATTTGTTCATTAAAAAATAAAAGTATCAGAGTTTATAATCTACTGTTTTTCAATGATGTAAGAAATAATTTATCTTCTCTCATCCAAATACAATTGAATGGGTATTCCTAATTTACAGACAAAATTCTATTAAATTTTTTTTATTTATAAAAGTAAGCTTCCAGCCCTGGCCTGGCAGCTCAGTTGATTAGAGCAGTTCCGGATGCACCAAGATTGTGGGTTTGATCCTACCTAGGTGGAGGCACATATAGGAATCAATCAAATGAATGCATGAATTCATTTTTTTTCTCTCCCTTCCTCTCTCTAACCCATAAAAAAAGGGAAAAAAATCCTTAAAAAAAAAAAAGAGAGAGATTTCCAAACAAACAAAAACTCATAGACAACAGTATGGTGGTTACCAGAGGGAAGGGGGAAGGTGAAGGGAAAAGGGGGTCAAATATATGGTGACACAAAAAGATTTGACTTTGAGTGGTGGGCACACAGTGCAGTATACAGATGATGTATCATAGAATTGTACAATGGAAACCTTTATAATTTTATTAACCAATGTCACCCCAATAAATTTAATTTTTAAAAAGTATTATATAACTATTTTAAAAAGTAACAGCTTCATTAAGAATTTGTCTTGTTTGAGTTAAGTAAATTTTTGAGAGCCAGGAGAATATTTCCAGATCTTTGCCGAATTTTTCTTTTTATCTGCATTTTTTGGTATACTCGATGTACATTGGAAAAAAATTTATATAATTATTTAATGCAAATTGATCACAAGAATCTTAAAACCAAATGAGTCAGAAGGTTTATAAATTTCAGTCCTCTTTGAGGGGAAGCAGAGTAATTAGGGCTCTGAAATGTGGTTTAGTGAACTCATTATGCACTATTGCATTTCCTAAGTTAGGTGAAATCTTTTAAACATAGGAGAATGAACACATTAAAAAATGAGGTGTCCTCTTCAAAGTAGTTTAGACTATGATACTTTTGGATTTCCATTTTTGGAATTGTCTTTGGAATCTGTGGCACATTCTTTGGATTTTATTTAAAAATATAAAATATTAGTCTTTTGAGGATGAATAAGAAATGTTAATGGTGAATAGCATTGTATTTTCTAATGGCTTTTTTATATAATTCACATAACTTACAATTTGCCCATTTAAAGTACAGTTCAGTGGATTTAGTGTATTCACAGAGATATGCAACCCTCATTAAAATCAATTTTAGAACATTTTCATCACCCCTAAAAGGAAACCCTTACCAATTAGCAGTCATTTCCTATTCCCCATCCTAGCCCAATCTCCAGCCCACTAATCTTTTGTTTCTATAGATTTGCCTATTTTTGACAATTCAAATAACTGAAATCATACAATAATAATGTAAATGGTCATTTGCTACTGGCTTCCTTAACTTAGCATTATGGTTTTTTAATTCATCCATGTCATAGCATGTATCAATACTTCATTCTTTTTTAAACCATATTAAATTCCATTGTATGGATATAGCAGAATTATTTTTTAAGCTTTAAAAACTTTATTACATCTTTATTGTTATATTTATTATATGCTATATTTATTAATAAAGTTTTGCTGAAAACTTGTTAAAGTTTTAAAGTTGCAAAAGTTAATACATGCTCACTATGGCAAGAGAAACAATACAGGTAAATAAGGAAAAGATTAATAATTCTCTTATTTTTTTCTCTCGAGGTAATTAATGTTAACAGATTAGTTTATAAACTTCCACATCTTACATTATATCCATACAGATGCACATGTATGTAATACTTGGGGTTTTTTGTTATTTAAAAGAATGTTGTTATGGCCCTGGCTGGTGTAGCTCAGAGGACTGAGTGCGCACTGCAAACCAAGGGGTTGCCAGTTCGATTCCCAGGCAGGGCATGTGCCTGGGTTGCAGGCCAGATCCCCAGTGGGGGTTGTGTGAGAGGCAACCATGCATTGATGTTTCTCTCCCTCTCTTTCTCCCTCCCTTACCTTCTGTCTAAAAATGAGTAAATAAAATCTTTTAAAAAACAAGAATGTGGTTATGCTATGGATATTACTTTGCAAGTTTCTTTTCTAATTTAAACTTACATTCTAGATGTTCTCCAGTTCAACTTATAACAGAGCTAATTAATTTGTTTAATAATTCCAAAATAGTCCATAGAATGAATGTACCACAATTTATTCAATGGTGAATGGTATAAATAACCATAAGTAGTATTGATGGACATTCAGGTTACGTATACAGGTATATCCTTGTAACTGATTCTTTCTGTAGAATAGATTTCCAAAGGTAGGATTTCTGACTTAAATAATTGTTGTTAAAAGGTTTTAGTCATGCACACCCCCACCAACAATATTTGAAAGTCATTCCTGAGATCTCAATCCACTCTACCTCATTTTCTCCTGCAGTAAGATGTTATTAGTCTTATTAATTTTTGTCAATATACTCAAAGATAGTTTGTATAAACTGCTACTGTAGTTGAGCATTTATTCATGTGTATTTTTTGGCCATTGGCACTTGCTTTCTCTTTTATGAATTGCACATTCATAGACTTGGTCCATATTAATATGAGTTGTTCACCTCTTTTTATCAATTTGTAGAGTTCTTTGCATGATTGTGGTATACACCACAATCTTATCTGTTATATTAGTGGCAAATATTTTTTGCATGCATTATTTTAAAAAACTTTAAATTCTCTCTTCAGCTATCTGAAATGTTTGTTTTATGTAGTCAAATATGTTTATATTTTCTTATGTCACTTCTGAATTTCCCGTCTTGTCTAAGGCAAACATAATATCACTTACCCTATTTAGAATAAGAAAGGAGTGAGATGTGAAGAAGTAAGTTGATATAAAAATGAATTTCCTCAAAGTAGTTTCAAAGAAGAAAAAAGACATGGAACAGAGATAGAATTATAGATTTGAGTGTTGTTGGAGATAAACAAAGCCAGACACTAAAGTTTACATTTTAATCATAATATACTATTGCAATGGAGAAAAGAGTACAGCCCGAACTGAATTTTGATTTGTATAGAGGTGATTGGGCCCTTTAAAGGGAGAATGAAGGAATTGGGAGGGGGATGAGCAGGGGCCCAGTAAAGTCAGGGCAGTGGAAGATTAAAAAGGGAATGGTGGTGGTAGGGATTTGTGCTTATCAGGTAGACTCCTACCATCCCACAATACTGGGACACAGGGCTCCATCTTTATGCGTTGAGTGGAACAAACAAAATTATTGTGGGAACCTTGAGTTATCTCAGATGGGCACTTTAAAGGGAGCTATCCCAAGGAGGTGGCTTTGAGCAGTTAGAAACTATGTTAGTGTTTTGTTCAAGTCTTTAAAGGCCAAAGTTGAGGCCCAGTCAAGAAGAGGGTTCAGAAGAGCCTGGCTAGAGTTTGGTGAAGGAGAGAAACTTAGTATTTTGCTTCCTAGGGAAATTGCTTTTGGACAACACTTTTGAATGAATGTTTGTTATATTATCTCATAATTACCCTTAGAATATGAGGTGATATGTTTTTCCCTATGATTTTTAAAAAACCTTTTTGAGTTTCTTGGCAGTATTACTTTAAAAGGGCGAGAGTGTGGAATTAAGATGGTCTTTAATCCACCTCCCACTTCTCCCACTTTGCAACTCTTTTACACTGTCTCTTCACCGTCTCCTTTCAGTGAACTCTCTCCCAAGGTTTCAGTAGCAGAAATGAGAATTTCCAAATATGACATTTGTGGTAAGGTGATTTACATGGTCAATTCTAAAAAACAACAGAAATTTATTGAGAGCCTAGTAGCTTAATGCACTGAGCTGTTGTGGGCATAATGTAATTTGGAAATAGGAAAGTAAAAGACACATATAGTTTAGTTCTTTCTTTGTAGTTTCTAGACATAATGGAAAAGGGGACTTCTCTTCCCTGGCCAGTGTGGCTCAGTTGGTTGGAGCATCATCCCATAACTGAAAGGTTATAGGTTCAATTCCCAGTCAGGGCACATACCTAGGTTTTTGGGCCTGTGACCTCCCAGTTCGGGTGTCTCTGTTTCTCTCTCTTCCTCTCTCCTTTCCTCTCCCTCTAAAAACAATGGGGGGAAAATATATATATATCTCCATCCTTGGGTGAGGATAAAAAAAAAAGGGACTTAATCTTCATATTTTTATGTTCTTAAGTAGAAGTGTTTATTTCTTATATGATTTGCATCTTATTCGATTAGCACTCCCTCCCCCCCTTTCTTACTCTGCTTCTCTGGCCTCCTTGTTTTTCCTTAAATACACAAAGCATCTTTTTGCTTGGAAAGCTCTTTCCCCAGATATGTGCCTGGTTGACTCCCCTCACTTCCTCCAAGCTTTGTTCAAATGCCATCCTACTCAATGAGGCCTACCCTGACCATCATATTTAAAACTGCAACCCAGCTCTGGCTGGTGTGGCTCAATTGGTTGCAGCATCATCCCATAACCAAAAGATTGCAGGTTTGATTCCCAGGCAGGACATATACCTAGGTTGTGGGCATGTATGAGAAGCAACCAGTCGATGCTACCCCTTCCCATCGATGTTTCTCTTCCTACTTCTCTACCTTTTTTTCTCTCTCTAAAAGCAATCCTCTGCTGAGGACAAAAATAAAATGAAATAAAATAAAAGCAGCCTATTCCCATTCCTCATACCCTGCTCTATATATTACAAAATTTACTTATTTATTCCAATTATTATCTATCTCCCTTTACTATAATGTCAGCTTCATTAGAACAAATATTTTTTTAAATCTGTTTTGTTCACTGATTTTTCTCATTCACATAGAACATTGCCTGCCACTTAGAAAGAACTCAATAAATATTTGTCCAATGAATGAATGCTTTTTGCACTGAATTTTCTACTTCCTTTCTCCAAGTTTAACCTGCTTTCTTCTTTTTGTTTCGTACAATTTATTTTTCCTGGAATCTGGATAAAATTAACTGTAACAATATGGTGCTTAACACTATTTAAGCCTCATTTTAGGTTCTTTAAATCAGCTCAGTATTTGTAAACATGAATTCACATTCCAGTAAAGCTTGAAAACTAAAATTTGACATACCAACAAATTTACCATTATTGATGTAACTACAAAAGTTTATGTGTGACATGTGGACTTTACCAGAATTTGGCCTTTATAAACTAGCTTACACATAAACATAGTAGCTCTTTGCTTCTCTGTCCTAACCTATTCAGTGTTACACAAAGACCCCCTCCCATAGCTTTTACTATGTAAACAGATTCCTCCCCTTAGGTGAAAAACACCAAATTCTTCCCCAGGAAAAAACGTTAACAGAATTATCCAGTTCTAAAGTATCAGCAGATATAACACCATAAACGGGTTGCTTTTACCTACCTAGTATAATAGAAAGTCACAGTGTTAACCAAGAGAACACACAGGTTCAAGGTTGTGGGTTCAGTCACTGGTCAGGGGACATACAAGAGACAACAAATGGACTTCCGGCCAAGATGGAGGCATAGGTAGACACACCGTGCCTCCTCGTACAACCAAAAGAGAGAGGACAATTCAAAAACAAAAAACAACCAGAACTGACAGAAAATCAAACTGTATGGAAGTCTGACAACCAAGGAGTTAAAGAAGACAGTTCATCTAGACCGGTAGGTGGGGTGGAGCCAGGTGGAGAGGGCTTGGAGTGAGGCAGCGGTGTGTGGAGCAGGGCGGGCAACCCTGCAGCTGGCCAGCAAGACCATAGCTGGTGGACCACGGTGAGACCGCGGCTGGCGGACCTGGACCCAGCGGGGCCAAAGCTGGTGGACCGGGTGTTCCCGCATTCGCGTGCGGATAAAGGGACAGCTGGGGAGTGAGACAGACCTTGCAGCCCAGGGTCCAAGTGCGGGGAAATAAAGCCTAAAACCACTGACTGAAAACACTTATGGAGGTTGAGGCGGCAGTGGGGAGAACTCCCAACCTCACAGGAGAGTTTGTTAGGGGGACCCACAGGGTCCTAGAGAGTGTGCACAAGCCCACCCAACCTGGATTTGGCACAGAGGGGCCCAATGTGGTTGTGGGTAGCGTGGGAAGTGACTGGAAGCCGGCAGGGAGTGGAGCAAGCACCACTGTGCCCTCTTGGACCCCTTTCCCCACAGACAGCCTCACAACACGGCAATGTGGGTTACCCCGCTCTGATGAACACCTAAGGCTCTGCCCCTTCTACGTAACAGGTGTGCTGAGACGAAAAAAATTGGCCCAAATGAAAGAACAGATCAAAACTCCAGAAAAAATACAACTAAGCCACAAAGAGATAGCTAACCTATCAGATACACAATTCAAAACACTGGTAATCAGGATGCTCACAGAATTGGTTGAATTTAGTTGCAAATTAGATGAAAAAATGAAGGCTACCCTAAGTGAAATAAGGGGAAATGTACAGGGAACCAATAGGGATGGGAAGGAAATTGGGACGCATATCAATGGTGTGGACCAAAAGGAAGAAAAAAGCATTCAGTCAGAAAAGAATGAAGAAACAAGAATTCAAAAAAATGAGGAGAGGCTTAGGAACCTCTAGGACATCTTTAAACATTCCAACATCCAAATTATAGGGGTACCAGAAGGAGAAGAGGAAGAGCAACCAATTGAAAACTTATTTGAACAAATAATGGAGGAGAACTTCCCCAATCTGGCAAAGGAAATAGACTTCCAGGAAGTCCAGGAAGCTCAGAGAGTCCCAAAGAAGTTGGACCCAAGGAGGAGCACACCAAGGCACATCATAATTACATTACCCAGGATTAAAAATAAGGAGAGAATCTTAGAAGCAGCAAGAGAAAAGAAGACAATTATCTACGAAAGAGTTCCCATAAGACTGTCAGCTGATTTCTTGAAAGAGACCTTTCAGGCAAGAAGGGCCTGGAAAGAATCATACCAAGTCATGAAAGGCAAGGTCCTACATCCAAGATTACTCTATCCAGCAAAACTTTTATTTAGAATGGAAGGGCAGATAAAGTGCTTCTCAGATAAGGTCAAGTTTAAGGAGTTCATCATCACCCAGCCTTTATTATATGAAACGTTAAAGAGATTTATCTAAGACATGGAGGGTTATTAACAGGGGAGTGGAAGGGGTAGAGAGGGGGAAAAGGTACAGAGAAAAAGTAGCATAAGTGGTAGGTAGAAAACAGACAGGAGGAGGTTAAGAATAGTCCAGGAAATGTAGAAGCCAAAGAACTTATGTGTATGACCCATGAACTAAAAGGAGGGAATGTGTGTGTGGGGGGTGAAGGGGCAGAGGGGAATGAAGGGGGTAAAATGGGACAACTGGAATAGCATAATCAATAAAATATATTAAAAAGAAAAAAACTAATAAAAAAAGAAAGAAAGAGTCAGCAAATGAATGGGTAAGTGGAAAGACAAATTGATGTTTCTCTTTCTAAAATCAATAAGTTAAAAAACACACACACAGGTTTCTCATTAAACTTTGTTTTAATGGGTCTCAAAATTCTGTGACAGATTTTTGGTCAAGTTGTTTCCATTAAAAAGTACTGATTTTAAAAACTAATAACTTAAAAACTGCCACACACGCACACGTACAAAAATGAATGGTCCACAAGATATTCTCCTTTCCTTATGAAGGTTTTATGATGCATTATAATAGTTATCCAGTCTTTTACTATTGAGACAAGCAGTTCTGACAAACAGTTCTCACCCACTAAGACTGGGGTGGCCTGTATTGGGGATAATATTCATTTAGCCTGTTGAGCTTTCTGGGCAGACCTGGTGACTTTGCCAGCCCCAGCTGCCTTCTTGTCCACTGTTTTGATGAAACCCACAGTAACCATCTGTCTCACATCATGAACAGAAAAACAGCAACCCACATGGGCTTGCCAGGGACCATATCAATGATAGCAGCATCAGCAGATTTCAAAAACTTTGAGTCACCTTCCAGCTTTCTCCCAGAATAATAATCACGCTTCTCCTTCAGCTCAGCAAATTGGGAAGCAATATGAGCTGTGTGACAGTCCAGCACAAGTGCATGTCCAGCACCGATTTGGCCTGGATGGATCAGGAAAATCACCTGAGCTGTGAAGCCTGCTGCTTCCATTGGTGGGTAATTTTTGCTGTCAGTAGCCATGCTGCCACGACAAACACCTTTGTCAAACATGTTCTTGACACTGAAGCCCGCACTGTCCCCAGGAAGAGCTTCACTCAAAGCTTTGGGGTGCATTTCAGTAGACTTTGTTTCAACTGTAACGTTGACTAGAGCAAAGGTCACCACCATGTCTGGTTTGAGAACACCAGTCTCCACTCGACCCAGAGACAGTACTAATACCACCAATTTTGTAGACGTCGTGGAGGGGGAGACGCAGGGGCTTCTCAGCTGGATGAGTTGGTGGTAGGATGCAATCCAGAGTGTCATGAGTTGGTGGTAGCATGCAATCCAGAGTGGCTCCACTGGCATTGTCATCTTTATGGGTGACTTTCCATCTCTTGGCTCCAGCGTGTTGTTACCATTCAAACCATAAATTGGCACAGATGCTCCTGTAGTCAGGCTAGTAGCCAATTTTCTTAGTGTAGGTGCTGACTTTAACAATTTCCTTGTATCTATTTTGGTTGTAGGGCAGTTCAGTGGGGTCCATTTTGTTAACACCAATAATTAATGTTTCACACTCAGTGTGTAAATCAGAAGGGCATGCTCATGGGTCTGCCCATTCTTGGAGATCCCTGCTTCAAATTTACTCTCACCAGCAGCAACAATCAGGACAGCACAGTCAGCCTGGGATGTGCTTGTAATCATGTTTTTGATAGTCTCTGTGTCCTGGGGCATCAATGATGGTCACATAATACTTGCTGGTCTCGAATTTCCACAGGGAGATATCAATGGTGATACCACTGAGCTCATGTTTAGCTTTCAATTTATCCAATACCCAATCACCCAAGCATACTTGAAGGAGCCCTTCCCTATGATGGCCAGTAGTGATAAAGCCAGAATCTATGTGCCCAATGATGATAATATTGATAAGAATCTTTTTCCTTTCTCACTTTGATTTAGTGGGTTTTTTTGTTGTTGTTGTTTTTTAAGAGAGAGAAGGGAAGAGACAGAGAGGGAGAGAAACAGCAATGTATGGTTGCCTCACAGATGGCCCTCATTGGGGACTTAGCCTGCAACCCAGGAACGTGCTCTGACTGGAAATTGAACTGGTGACCCTTTGGTTCCCAACCCATGCTCAATCCACTGAGCTACACCAGCCAGGGCTAGTGGTGGTTTTCACCACACCTGTGTTCTGGTGGCAAACCTGTTGCAAAAAGATTTCAACATTTCTTTTATCCAACTTATTGTCCTTCCACCTATACTGTTCTTCATGCTCATATACTGATTTTTTTTAAAAAAAAATATTTATTTATCTTTAGAGAGAGGGGAAGGGAGGGAGAAAGAGAGGGAGAGAAACATCAATGTGCAAGAGATACTTCGATTGGTTGCCTCTCACACACCCTTGACTGGGGACCTGGCCCACAACCCAGGCGTGTGCCCTGACTGGAAATTGAACTGGTGACCTTTTGTTTCACAGGCCGGCATTCAATCCACTGAGTCACACCAGCCAGGGCATATGTTGATTTTTTATAAAGATATTGTTTATTTATTTTTAGAAAGTGAGGAAAGGAGAAAAAAAGAGAGGGAGAGAAACATCAATGGGTTGCCTCTTGCACAGGCCCTGACTGGGGATGGAACCTGCAACCCAGGCATGAGCCCGACCTGGAGTCGAACGGGTAACCTTTCACTTTGTGGTAAAATGACCAACCAACTGAGCCCCACCGGTCAGGGCCATATACTAATTTTTCTTTTCTTTTTGGCTTGGCGGGTAGGTTATTTTAATTCTGGAAATGGGATCATATAATACCCACCACTCAGTCACCCATTTTCTCACCTAACAGTCCTAGGACAATAGTTACAGGTCCTACATTCTCTTTAATGCTTGCATAATGTTCCACTGTATGTATGGGTACACTACTTTTTCACTCCCTTCACCTTGGACCAGCCCTTTCTAGGTCGCCCTCATTTTTCCTTTCATGTAGCGTCATTTACCCATTTATCTTATACCCAACAATTCCCAGAACATAGTGATCACTCAGTAAGTATTTGGAGCTCCACTGGCGGAGCTCCACTGTTTTAGACAGCGATTAGCTGGGTGCAGTCTTTGAGAGGGAATGCTTAAAGGGACACAACACGATGCTTGTGAAGAAATCAGGGGTTTCATCCGAACAGACGGGAAAGGAGAGCTAGGTGAGCTTCCTTTGGTGTCTTTGGTGTCTCCCCGAAGCAGGGTAAGTTTGGAGAGGGTAGGCAGGCTTGGCGAATCAAGTGGGTCCAAGTTCTGCGCTTCTGGAAGGATGCACGGACCTAGGGTGTCGGAAGCGGGAGACGGCAGGGGGCGGACCTGGGCGGGGCTCGGAGGTAGGGAGGCCGCCGGGGGCTAGGCCGGCAGCGGGCGGGGCGGGCGGAGCACGCAGTCGCGCAGTAGCGGGCGTGAAGGGCGGTCAGGCACTCCTGGTTTCCCGAGTGCTGCGCTCTAGGAGCTATGAGTCGCGCGGTCGGGGAGCTCGTCTCTTCGCTTCTGGTCCTGTGGCTGCTGCTGTGCAGCTGGGTGTGCCCTGGGAGCACTGAGCTGCGGGCTCCGCCGGATAAGATCGGTAGGTGACAGTGGAGTGGCGCGGAGGGAGGTGCAGAAGCGCTCCCGGTTCCTGGCGCCGCTGAGTAGGGCACCAGGCCCTGCAGCCGCGACGCGGGACAGGCCGTGCGGGCCGAGCCCTTTGCGCAGGTTTCGATCTTCCCAGTTTGCGTCTCAGTGCCGCTTTCGGTGCCCCAGGGACCTTGCCTTCCTGGGCGTGGAGATGTGCCCACTTGAGGAATGGACCGTGGAAGGGGGACCCAGGCGGGCGGCTTCCAAGCGTCTCTGCAGCCCCTGTCTCGGAAGGCTGGTGGTAGGGGCAGACCGAGCCCCCTCATGCCGCCTTCCTTTGCTGCACCTTTTGGAGGCCCATCTTCTGGTTTGTCCTGAAGCGACGGACCGCTTACGCCCTTCAGATGCCGGACGCACGCGGGCTCAGCACGTTGAGCAGTTGAAAACAAGCTGACCCCATTTGCTTCCCTTGATAGGGTGGAACCCACCTTCCCCTCCGCTTTGCTGCGGTTGGTCTGCCCTCAGAGGCCCCTGGCTTGCACAGTTTGCCAGCCTAAGATTATTACACAGCTGAAATAATCCACTCTCTTCCTAGTTTCAGTCTTTTTTTACCCTTCCTGTTTGTTTTGTTTTGCTTTGTTTCTTATTCCCTTTAAAACTGTTCTTTGGGATCATTAACCTGTCTACATGAACGAAACAACAAATCTAGGCAAAAATGGCGGCCACTTCATTTAAAATGCTGCTGGAAAGACTCACCTCCTCTGTTCCCAGGAGTTGGGCACAAAGAAGGTTGTGCAGGCTCACTGGTGCATCCACAAAGAACAGTGAGAATCTTTGGGCATCTGGCAAAAACCAAAAAAACTAATTAATGTCAACTTGTAAGTTAATTTACTGCCACTTTTGTCGGGGGGCAGTGTTTGTGTCCAGATTCAGAGTTCTATCTTAACAGCTACTGTCACTGGCCTACCCCATGGAGGCTTCCCTGAACTGTGGATAATAGCCTTAAGTAACATCTACTATTGCTTAATGGCTTTTCAAAAACAATAACACCCAGAAAGCTGGTAAGAGGGAAAGAAACTGTTCCTTTTTTTCCCCCTCCATAGCGATAATTGGAGCTGGAATTGGTGGCACTTCAGCAGCCTATTATCTGCGGCAGAAATTTGGGAAAGATGTGAAGATTGACGTTTATGAAAGAGGAGAGGTGGGGGGCCGTCTGGCCACCATGACTCTGCAGGGGCAAGAATATGAAGCAGGAGGTTCTGTCATCCATCCTTTAAATCTGCACATGAAGCGTTTTGTCAAGGATCTGGGTATGTAATTTGGTCTTAGAGCTATGCATCTTTCTGTGTGACCATCCATAAATATTTTTATCATATAGGGAATGGAAACTTTTCCACTCTGTTAATTGTCTTTTAAAGACAAGTTGGTAAAAGTAGTTTCCTTCCTTTCCTTCTAGAAGCTGGTGCTGCCTTAGTTAGGAGGCACTCTCCTGTAATGGGACACTAGTTATCAGTATCTTCAGTTATCTGGAATTACAGCCATGGGGTTGGGGTGGGGTGGGGAAGGTTGCTGTTGTCAGTTCTTCAACCTGTGGGTTTCTGTTGAACCAAAGAATGGTTTGAGTTAGCAGAAACCTAGTATGCTCATTTTTTAGTTGGGGGGAATGAGGCCCAGAGGCTTGAAGTATTTGGCTTAAAGTTACACAACTGTGGGTACAGCATGTATTTAG
The DNA here is from genome assembly GCA_004026765.1 of Micronycteris hirsuta. NCBI lineage: Eukaryota > Metazoa > Chordata > Mammalia > Chiroptera > Phyllostomidae > Micronycteris > Micronycteris hirsuta. Next base: position 59,085 of record PVJI01002507.1, on the reverse strand, counting down.
AAGCTGGGCAGCTTGTGAGGGAAATCTGGCAGGCCTGTGCAGGCCCTTTTCTCAAGGAATATTGGGTAATATAGGCCTCCTTCCAGTTATCTGAAATATCCAGTTATGTAAAACAGTACTTGCATAGGAACAGGGTGCCTCCTTTCCCTTAGCTGCTTTCCACATTTCCTGTGGATGCTTCCCGAGCCTCTGTTTTCTCCACGAGGGCAAGTGTATGCCTGGAGCAGTTTATGGTGCAAAGACTCACCTTTGACATATTTCCTTTTAAGTTGAATTCAGTTGGTACTCTGCTTTTGCCTTTGACTTTTTAGTCACTTCAGACTAAACATAGCCCATCTAATTTTGATATATATGTGTATGATCATCTGACCCATCTTTTAGAGAATCTGCTTTTGGACAGTGTAGTGAGTGTCTAGTGTATTGTATCACTATTCTAAAAATAGAGCTTCTTTAATATGTTTCCTGAGAACTGGGCGAAGCCTGGAGTTCACTCACTTTCGAGTGTCCCCAATGGCTTCACGTTACCTCCTTTCATTTGATCAGCGTAGGAATCACTGACTTAGCTACCTTTCTCTGTTTTTGCAGGTCTTTCTACCGTTCAGAGTTCTGGAGGCCTAGTGGGGGTCTCTAATGGAGAGACTCTGGTGTTTGAGGAGAGCAGCTGGCTTATAATGAACATAATTAAACTAATTTGGCAGTATGGATTTCAGCCCCTTCGATTGCACATGTGGGTAGAGGATATATTAGACAAGTTTATGAGGTAATTTTTTCTCCTTCTATTTAACCTAAGACCTTCTAGGTCGATGATCTTTAAGAATTATAGTTTCTTGGAACAGTTCTCTACCTAACTACAAGGTGTATTTGTTAGGCAAAATGTCCTGTATAAAATATGTAGACCATTTATCCCGTTGGAAATTGAAAGAGTAGTTTATATTTTGCTTTGGAAAATATTTTGCAAATGCTTGTTTAGTGTTGCTAGACACTCTTAAATGATCTACAAATATTAACTTCTTGAATTCTCATGACAGCTCTCTAGGGAGATACTATTTATTAGCTTCTTTTTACAGATGTGTAAGGTGGAGGCACAGAGAAGTTTCCAGTGTGCAGGTATACCCACCTATTAAGTGGCAGAGCCAGAGTTCCTACCCAGGCAGGCTGACTCTAGAGTCCTCACTATTAATCTCTGCACTGTGCTGGTATTGTGTATCAGAGGAGTGAGGTCATGTGCACAAGAGCTTGTAGACAGGATAAGAAAAATGAGCTTTAGCCCTGGCTGGTGTAGCTCAGTGGATTGAGCGCGGGCTGGGAACCAGAGGGTCCCGGTTCGATTCCCCATCAGGGCACATGCCTGGGTTGCGGGCCGGGTCCCCAGTGGGGACCATGTGAGAGGCAACCTTACATTGCTGTTTCTCTCCCTCTCTGTCTCCCTCCCTTGCCCTCTCTCTAAAAATAAATAAATAAAATCTTAAAAAAACAATTAAAAAAAAAGAAAAATGAGCTTTAATTGTGACATGATGTTTTAGTGAGTCAGTAACTTGAGGTACAGTATTAATTCTATGCCCTAAGAATTTTTTTTAAAGGTTTTATTTATTTATTTTTAGAGAGGGAAAGGGAAGGAGAAAGAGAGGGAGAGAAACATCAATGTGTGGTTGCCTCTCACACATCCCCTACTGGGGACCTGGCCCACAACCTAGGCATGTGTCCTGACTGGGAATCAAACAGGCGACTCCTTGGTTCGCAAGCCCACACTCAGTCCACTGAGCTACACCAGCCAGGGCTATGCCCTAAGAATTTAAGTTAAGATATAAAATTCCAGCATTGTCCTGGGCAGTGACAATACAGGTACTTCTTTTTCTTTATGTTTTTCAAAATTGTCTATGTGTATGAATGTGCATTACTTTGATAATTAGGAACAATCACATAAAATAACCCGTCTTAATTTGAAAAATGCAACCTCCTTTTAAAAAAGATTTTATTTATTTTCAGAGAGAGGGGAAGGGAGGGAGAAACAGAGGGAGAGAAGCATCCATGTGTGAGACAAACATCAGTTGGTTGCCTCTTGCATGCCCTCAAGAGAGACCTGGCCTGCAATCCAGGCATGTGCCCTGACTGGGAATTGAACCGGTGACCTTTCGGTTCACAGGCTGGCTCCTAATCCACTGAGCCACACCTATTTTTTATTTATTTTTAATTTTTACTTACTGATTTTAGAGGGAGAGGGCAAGAGGGAGAGAGACAGACAGACAGAGATTTGTTCCACTTATTTATGCATTCATTGGTTGCTTCTTGTATGTGCTCTGACTAGGGATGGAACTGCAACCTTGGCATATGGGGATGATGCTCTAACCAACTGAGCTACCTGGCCAGGACTGGTTTATTATTTTAGATGCTGCAGATAATTAAACTTATAAATGCTATTATTTCGTTACTATGATTGTTCCAACATAAAGGTAAAATTACATGTCGTATGTGCCTGTTATGTGCTAGGCACTATTCTAGGTCCTGAGGATGTATAACCTAGAACATGTGCCTGCCCTCAAAGAATACACATTCTAGTAGGGAGACAAACAATAAACCAAAACTAAGAAAATATATAGAGGTGCAGGGACCTGGGGCTGCAGATGGGAGGTGGGAGGGTGGAGGACGGGATGGGGCAGGAATGCCACAGTGTATGGTGCAGGGGGAGGAGGAGGAAAGAGAGACATCACATAGGCACACAGTCATGGGACAAGATGGCAAGAGATACAGCAGCACCCCAAGTTGTCAGGCGTTCTGCAGCCATGATGGGGCCACTGGCTGGTGGGAGCTGTGCCTGGGTGGCCCACAGGCCTGCAGGCCTGAGGGAGCAAAGTGGCTACAGTTGAGCAAGATCAGTTGGCTTGTTGGGGTGGGATCCTGCAGAAGCTCCTGAAGTGGACCCTCACTGCTTGACGTAACCCGATGCATGCCTGCAGGTGGTGTGGGATCATGTCAGGGCAACCTCGAGGTGGTGGCAGCTGCGTTTGGACCCGGTAACTTATAAGCTTAAAATTAAATTTGATTGATGATGGTTCTGAACAAATACAGCCCTTTATTTGAGATAAACCATTTTGAAGACTGAGACTGTGGAGTTCTATATTTGAGGATAAAGAAAATCTTTGTGAGAGTCTGTATTTTATATAGCAAAAATGTGAATCTTGAGACTGAATTTCTAAAGGGCCCGTGCAAGGTAATGGATGTTGGTGGAAGCATTTACACCCAGTCAGCTTGAAGAGTCATGGACCCTACCTCTGAGAAATCAAAATGGCAGTCCACCATGGGGAATAGAGGAAAATGGATTAATGCCAGAGTGCTGTGATAATGTACAACCAAGACAGGGTTCTTTTTTTTTTTTAAAGATTTTATTTATTTGACTTCTAGTCAAGATGGATGCATAGGTAAACACACCTTGCCTCCTTGAACAACTACTGGAAAAATTACAACTACAAGACAGACATCACCCAAAATAATCAGAAAATCGAGCTGTATGGAAGTCCAACAACCAAAGATTTAAAGAAGCCACATTCATCCAGACGGGTAGGAGGGGTGGAGAGGCAGAGATGTGCAGAGAGGTGTGGAGAGGTGGAGGGGCAAGGAGATGCAGAAAGGGTGGTCCTACATCCACGTGTGGTGGATAAAAATTAGGAAGGATACATTGGGAGTGATGGGTCCCAGCCCTAGGCCAGACCACCCAGTCTGGCGTTTCGGTGCCAGGAAGATAAGTCCCCATAACTTCAGCTATAAAAAGCAGTGGGGGTTGGGGTGATAGAAGAAACTGCAGGATTCTTAGGAGACTCCTCTTAAAGGGTCTGCAATGGACTTAGGACTTTCAGTTTCTCGGGATTCAGCACCAGGACAACAGCTGGAAGGGCACCAGTGGCATACAGGGAGAAATTGAAGTGACAGGCATCACGGATAGTGCTGGGAGACAGCTTCCTCCTGGGCAAAAGTCCATAGGTTAGGCAATGGCATTGTACCCTCTCTCAGAGTAACAGAACAGTAACACAGGTTGCCTTGCCCTGATGATTACCTAAGGTTCCACTCCGTCCAACTTACAGGTGTGCTTTTCTACAATAGGCCACGCTACTAAGACAAGGAGTCAAAGCAGCTGTACCTAATACACGGAAACAAACACAGGGAGGCTGCCAAAATGAAGAGACAGAGAAATATGGTCCAAATGAAAGAACAGAATAAAACTCCAGAAAAAGAACTCAACAAAATGGAGATAAGCAACCTATCACATGCAGAGTTCAAAACATTGGTTATCAGGATGCTCAAGGAACTAATTGGGTACTTCAACAGCATAAAAAAAAAAACCCGAGTCAGAAATGAAGGTTACACTAGGTGAAATTAAAAAAAAAATCTACAGGGAACCAACAGTGGAGTAGATGAAGCTGAGACTCAGATCGATGATTTGGAACATAAGGAGGAAAAAAGCATTCAATCAGAACAGCAAGAAGAAAAAAGAATTAAAGAAAATGAGGACAGAATAAGGAGCCTCTGGGACATCTTCAAACATACCAACATTCGAATTGTAGGGATGCCAGAAGGAGAAGAGGAAGAGCAAGAAATTGATAACTTATTTGAAAAAATAATGAAAGAAAACATCCCTAATTTGGTGAAGGAAGTAGACATACAAGTCCAGGAAGCACAGAGAGTTCTAAACAAGGTGGACACAAAGAGGCACACTTAAGACACATCATGATTAAAATGCCAAAGCTTAAAAATAAAGAGAGAATCTTAAAAGCAGCAAGAGAAACACAGATAGTTACCTACTGAGGAGTTCCCATAAGACTCTCAGCTGATTTCTCAAAAGAAGGTTTGCAGGCTAGAAGGGACTGGCAAGAAGTATTCAAAGTGATGAAAAGCAAGGACCTACAACCTAGATTACTCTATCCAGCAAAGCTATCATTTAGAATGGAAGGGTAGATAAAGTGCTTCCCAGACAAGGTAAAACTAAAGGAGTCGATCATCACCAAATCATCATTATATGAAATGTTAAAGGGACTTATCTAAGAAAAAGAAGATCAAAACTATGAACATTAAAATGGCAATAAATTCACAACTATCAACAATTGACTCTAAAAAACAAAGTAAAAAAGCAGAACAGAAACAGAATCATAGATATGGAGATCATTTGGAGGGTTATTGGTTGGGGGGGGAGGGAGAATGGGGAAAAGGTACAGGGAATAAGAAGTACAAATTAGCAGGTATAAAATAGACAGGGGGAGGTTAAGAACAGTATAGGAAATGAAGTAGCCAAAGAATTTGTATGAATGACCCATGGGCACGAACTGAGGGAGGGAATTAGTAGCTGGAGGAAATAGAGGTACTGAGTAGAGAGAGCAAAGGGGGAAAATTGGGACAACTGTAATAGCATAATCGATAACATTAAAAAAAGAGGTTTCATTTATTTATTTTTAGAGAGAGGGGAAGGGAAGGAGAAAGAGAGGGGGAGAAACATCCATTAGTTGCCTCTCCTACATGCCCTCACCAGGACTGAACCTGGAACTTGGGCATGTTCCCTGAACAGGAATCGAACCCTGAACCCACTGAGCTGCACCATTCAGGGCAAGACAGTGTTCTTTTAACACATTGCGTACCGCATAGAAATCTCTAAGACATACGCCAGGGACTGTACGTTTTTGGGCAAACTTGAAGACGAAGACTATTCGAATGACCAAAATACAATATAACTGCAATGCTTTATGGGTTCTTGCAATTATATAGTTTTTCGTAGATTGACCTGCACGATTTCCACCAATGAGATCGCTTCATTCGATGTGGACAAGACAGTGTGTTGGCATCTAAGGTCCATAACAGATGGTGCGCGAAACACGAGCAAACTCGTGAGCGGTCCTTGAGTTGTTAACATGGATTTTATGAAATGAATGAAGATAATAGGTTTCTTACCTAACATAAATGGACAGTGGAAGTGACTTTTTCTAAAGACTTTCTGTATCATTAAAAAAGTCCATTTTTGACATTTGGAGATGAAAGATGGCATGTTAACAGATGAGCGTCTGTATGCCTGGAATTTTTTTTTCAGTTTGATTTGTATGAATATAACCTTGTGGAATGTTAACTTCAATAAAATTTCTAACACTTTTTTATTTCTTTATATTAGAGAGAGACACACATAGACACTGATTTGTTGTTCCATGTGTTTATGCCTCGTTGGTTGCTTGTGTGCGCTCTGACCTGGACTGAACAGCAACATTGGCGTATCCAGACAGCCCTCCAAACCAACTGAGCTGCCTGCCCAGAGCAAAACTTCTACCCTTTAAAGGCAAAAAAAAAAAAAAAAAAAAGCCCTGGCTGGGTAGCTCAGTTTGTTGGAGCATTATCCCTGTACACCACAAGGTTGTGGGTTTGATTCCTGGTCAGGACACATACCTAGGTTGTGGCTTTGATCCCTGGGTTTGATCTGTGGTTGAGGTAAGAACGGGAAGTAGCCCATTGATGTTTCTCTCTCTCTGTTTCTCTGTCTCTCTCTTCCTCTCTCTCTTTCTGTCTCTCTCCCTCTCCCCACCTTCCTCTCTCTCTAAAATCAATAAACATATCCTCAGGTGAGGATTAAAAAAGAAAAGAAAAAATACATAGAATTTGTGCAGAGATGGTCAGTCACTTTTTAAGGAAGGCAGGTGGCATGTTGCTGCACACTCAGCAGGAAAATCCAGTCCCAGTGGCATCAGATGCAGTGCCATCTGTATGTATCATTTTCTTTTGCTACCCGGCCAGGGCCGTGTCTCATTTTCTTGTCTGTGGCTTGCTTGCCATGTAGAGAATTGCCTTTTGAAAAATTAAAAAATTACTTTTGAAGTGAATTTAGGGTATTGCAGAACTGTCAAAAAGACCTAGTGAGGGGACATATAGATTATACTATTTTAAAAAAAGATTTTATTTATATATTTTTAGAGAGAGAGGAAGAAAGGGAGAAAAGGAGAGATAGAAACATTGATGTGAGAGAGATACATTGTTCAGTTGCCTCTTGGACATGCCCCGACCAGGGACTGAACCTGCAACCCAGGCATGTACCCTAACCAGGAATTGAACTAGCAATCTTTCAATTTGCTGGATGATGTCCAACCATCTGAGCCACGCTGCTCAGGGCTACATTATACTATTTTTATTTTAAAAAACAATTCCCAAACTTATGTCTTCTTAATGGACTAATTCTTATCATTATAAAATGTCCAGTTTTGTCTTATAGTAACAATTTTTAAAGTTTTAAAAATTTACTTATGGATTTGAAGAGAGAGAGGACAGGGAGGGAGAGAGAGATTGACTTTTGTTTTTCCACTTATTTTATGCCTTCATTCGTTGTTGATTTTTATACGTGCCCTGACAGGGTATTGAACCTGCAACCTTTTAGCGTACAGGATGATGCTCCAACCAACAGAGCCACACTGGCCAGGGCTAAAATATGTGATTTAAAAAAAATGTCAGAAAAAAATTTCAGGACTTTATTTAGTAAGCAGCAGTAAGCAAGGTGTTGTTTTGAATAAAAGAGACATAGGGTTTCTGGGAGATTGATTAAAAGGAACTAGAAGCTGGTAGATCAGTTACTCATTTTAGTAGTTCAAATATAAATCCTGACTCAAGATCAGGAAAATGAGAATGAAGTAACCAGAGATGCATTAGAAAGGTTGCTAAGGTTTCCTCCTTGGGTGGGAGAAGCAGAAAGGAGAAGTGAAAATACTTGTTTGAAACGGAAAGAACTGAGGATGATGTATAGAATGTTAGGTGTGACTTGTTATTTTTGCTTGGGATGGAGAGTGAGTGTAGTGGGTCAAGACTGATGAAAAGATAAAGTTATAATTTCAGTCCTGGCTGGTATGGCTCAGTGGGTTGAGTGCTGGCCTGTGAACCAAAAAGTTGCTGGTAATTCCTGGTCAGGGCACATACCTGGATTGCAGGTTTGGTCCCTGATTGGGGTGCTTCTAAGAGGCAAGCGATCGATGTTTGTCTCACACATTGATGTTTCTCTCCCTCTTTCTCCATCCCTTCCCTTCTCTTTAAAAAATAAATAAAATCTTTTTTAAAAAGTTATAATTTTAGACATATCTGTGTTACTGGAAGATGAAAAGATGAATGTGAACAAGATGTACCCAAATCATTAAAGGTTTCCGCATGACCATATCAATACAGAAGAGTGTATACAAAGGACAATAAACTTCCAGTGGAAGTTTATGTGCGGAGGGAGAGCGAGGGCCAAGAGGTTTTGGGGTACCTGGGGAAGGTGGTGGCTGAGGCGTCTCACATGATAAGTAGAAACTCATCAACAAGAAACATGAAAGTCAGTTTGAGTCATATGATGCTTTTTCCCTTCTTTATGCACCCTCTTACCGCGATCTTGTTTGTTTTTTAATGCCCATTTCTTTCTTTCAAAAGGATCTACCGCTACCAGTCTCGTGACTATGCCTTCAGCAGTGTAGAAAACTTGCTACACTCTCTAGGAGGGGACGACTTCCTTGGAATGCTTAACCAAACGCTTCTTGAAACCTTGCAGAAAGCAGGCTTCTCTGAGAAATTCCTCGATGAAATGGTTGCTCCCATCAATAGGGTCAATTATGGCCAAGGCACAGACCTCAATGGCTTTGTAGGTAAGCCAAGGCTTGGAACAGTTTTAGAACTGGTTCACAGAGGGGCTTACCTGATGTTACGGTGACTCCTGACCTAAGCCATGGATTGGAGAAGACTACCTTTCTCTGTGAAACCTCAGACATTTTTGGCAAAATTGTGTAAATTTAAATGTGCATTTTTATGGGGAGAGAGTTCTTAGCTTTCATTGGTTGAATAGTTCTCAACTGTGTGTGGAGACATTTGGAGCAGAACTCACCCAGTTGGGGAGGGAGGGTGGTTGGAGGGTCTCTTACAGAGTTAGAATTAAAACATGTTTTTCTTTTCTGCTGCTGACAGGGGCCGTGTCACTGACTAGTACTGATTCTGGCCTTTGGGCAGTAGAAGGTGGCAATAAACTTGTTTGCTCAGGGCTCCTTCAAGCTTCCAAAAGCAACCTTATCTCTGGCTCAGTAATGTCCATAGAGGAGAAAACAAGGACCAAACAGACAGGTGAGCTTGAATTTCTATTTTATTGTTCCTGATTTCCCCTGTAGAAAATAATTGCTCAGGGAGAAAAACCTCTCTTCTGCCATTTCTCACTTCAAATGATGGAATTTTAAATTCTATGTTTTGTGCCATGTAGAAATATTCCCAAATGTACTCAAGTACAATGGCATGACTCCTTAGACTTAAAAAATTTCATTCTCAAAAGTAAAAATTCTTTAATTTGTACTTATTAACAAGGTAGTATTTTTAAGTAGAAAATTGGCCTCAGTTTGGGACAGTTATCTTAAAAGATAAATTACATCTTTTTTTTTTTTTAAGAGAGAAACATCAATTGTTCCACTTATTTGTATATTTATTGTTTGCTTCTAGTATGTGCCCTGACTGGGGATCAAACTCACAACCTTGGTGTATCAGGCTGATGCTCTGATCAACTGAGCTACCCAGCCAGGGCTTAAAGTCTTTCATTCCTTAGGATTATAAACTATTAAAAAAGTATAGAATTATTTTTAGGAGGTATAAAATATAGTATGTTAGAAACACTAAAGAAGTATATGCTTCCTTATTTCCTCTAGGAAACCCCACGAAGATGTATGAAATTGTCTACCAAAGTGGATCTGAGACCCATTCAGACTTTTATGACATCGTCATGGTGGCCACTCCATTGAGTCAAAAAATGTCCAATATAACTTTTCTCAACTTTGATCCTCCAATTGAGGAATTCCATCAATACTACCAACATATAGTGACAACTTTCATTAAGGGAAAGTTGAATTCAACTGCTTTTAGCTCTAGAGCCTTAGATAAATTTGATCTCCGTACCGTCTTAATCACTGGTAATTCAGATTTTTTTATTAACGGCATTGGAATTGTGTCCTCTGTAAAAGCTAATAATGATCCTCAACCATCAACAGATGGAGCATACGTTTGGAAGACCTTTTCCCAGAAGACTCTTACCGAAGAGCAAATTTTAAAGCTCTTTTTGTCCCACGAGTATGCTGTAAAGCAGCAATGGCTTGCATATCCCTACTATAAGCCTCCAGAGAAAAGCCCCCCCATCATACTCCATGATCGACTTTACTACCTGAATGGCATAGAGCGTGCAGCAAGTGCCATGGAAATGAGTGCCATTGCAGCCCACAATGCTGCTCTCCTTGCCTATCACCGCTGGAACGGGCACACACACATGATTGACCAAGAGGACTTATATGAGAAACTGAAAACTGAACTATGAGATAACACTCTCATTCCCCCACAACCCCTCTCCTAGTTCCGAAAGGGGTATCACTGGCAAAAAAGAACACATTCTGAGCAGAGACATTTTGAATCAAATATTTTGCCATTATCATTGTTTAAAGAGAGTAACGCCAGTGGGTCATGAGAAAATACAAGGTCTAAGTGTGAAGGTATAACTATTGCATTTATACCATGTCCAAAATTTTTTTTTTCTTTTTTTTTTTTTTTGACTTTGAGAGTATGTTTATTAAAGCTGGGGACCATGAAACAAAGGAAGGGCTTAGGGTAGAAGTACAACAGAGGAGGTGCTGTTTTGGTTCCCTAGAAATGTTACAGTAAAGAAGTGAGCCCCAGCGGGGCTGCTGTTAGCTGAGAAGTAAGTGACAATGACAGGAGTGAGACAAGGTGGGGCAGCTCTTAGCTTACCAAAAAGTCAGAGACAAGGGTCCTTGGAAATGGGTTCAGTGGGTTAGCCTGGGATGAGCTGCTGCCGCCCACTGCTCCCTTGGCTGCAAGTCTCTTGGGCACCTTTAGCCTTTAGGAGAGGAAAGTAAAGATGCATGCCTGAGAAGGAAGAAAGGCATTGGTGTGCTCCAGAGAGCCTGCTCCACAATTTTAATACCAACAGTGTTCTCCAAACTTGTCTGATTGTAGGAATCATCTGGAATTTGTAAAACATACAGAATTCCCTACCTCCTCTGGAGATTTTGATTCAGTAGGTCTAGAGGTTAGGCTCTGGATTTTGAACAAAACTTTAGAGCATTTTAAGCTGAACACTTGAAGAACTTAAAAGACATACCTTTTAGCTGGGGATGAGCTCATCTGTGCTTCACAGCTGGATGTGATTTTTAGTCACATAGTGAAATCTACTATGGGAGCTATCTTATGCCTGGCCTTAGTAACGCATACCACTTTCAAAGTAAATGTGCCCATGACTGAGGCCTTGACTTTTAGAATGTTCTTTTGATTGCTTGTCTTTTTTTTAGGGGTGAAATTCATAAGTCTGAGTAGTACAACCTTAAGATGTCATACAACAATCTCCAGGAAAATGAAAAGCAAATATAGGCTATTGATGGAAGAAATTGGCATTCTATGATCAAATCCTCACCTATGAAGCTTTTAAAAATAGGCTCCCCCCAACTCCCCATGAGAGACTCTGATTTAATGGACTGAGGACAGGACCATCACAGCTTTTTAAAATTCCTAATGTATAACCTACATTGAGAATCCCTGATTTGGGTGTCTCAAATATCTCCAAAGGGTTTTTAGTGCCTTAAAAGCCCCAAGAAATCCAACCCATTATCAAAGATTCATTTTGTGAAGAATCACTTCTCTCAGTGAGAACTCTAGTAGTAACCTTGATACTAAGAAGCACTGATAGTGTAACAGCAGAGGCAACCTAGACTATTCTAGTTGACATAAGATACTCAGAATGACATGATACTTGATAAAATCCAGCGTATGCACAAACCATTAACTACTTAAGCTACTGTACCATTTTGAGTGAGAAACTGCTGAAACCTTAAGATGGTAGTTGTCAATCTTGGCTGGACTTTGAAATCACCTGTAGGCCTTCAAAGCTACCCAAATGATTCTAATATGCAGCCAAACTTGAAAACCAGTTCTAGATCTACTGTACAAAAATCATCAATGTCCTCATAGTCACTGGTAGGGACAGAACAAGAGCTTGTGAATTCAACTAACTGCAACCAAGTTAACAAGCATTGTTAGAAATGTTTATTTTGTCAAATGGTCAGTTTTCTAATTTTATTTTTAAAAAATGTTTTCCTTTTGTGGTTTTAATGAAGACAACATGTAGAGAATATATATGCTAGACTGGTAAATACTAATGAAATAGTTTAATTTCTATCACCTGTAGACTTAGTTTTGCAGTGGGATATATTTTTACTTATAAGAACACCAATTTAATGTGTTGCCATTATATCAAACCTACTGTTTTCCAACAGGGCATTTTGAAATTGCTTCCTCAAAGAGCAAAACAAGTTATCAATGTATCAAGCTCATTAGTTTTAATGCAATTACAGCACTAAAGTTTTTAAAAAATTGGATGAAAAAATACTGCCAGAGCTTGCTTATTCATCTTTTTACACAAGAATGGTAAAAATGACGCAGGGGAGAATAGAATGCAGGGCCGCACCTCTGTAACATGAGTATGCTTTGGACTCACCTGGAGGGCCTATAGCATTGCCGGGCCTAGCCCCTAGAACTTCTCAATGGGTTCGGAATGGCGTGTCAAAGCCTGCATTTCTATTAAGGTACCAGGTGATGTTGCTGGTCTAGGAACCACACTGGAGACCATTTCTACAATTCAGCTCTATGTGGTTGCAAAAAATCAAGCCTATCAAGTTCACTGAAGATTTAAAATGTACTGAAATTATAAAAATGGGAAAAAAGGAAGTTGGGATAATAAAAATGTATTGGATTTCACAGCGACTCTTGTTTAAGTTGGTTTGATCCTTCTAGCTGCTTTTGGCCGTGTACACTTTAGATACGTACAAGCCGCCCTGTGCTGTTTTATAAGTGCCTTACGTACTCACTTGCGTGTACCCCATTCTCTAGTTTTAAAGTGATTCAAATCACTGTAGGATTTGTAGGCTTTTTACTAGATCACAAAAACTGCAGGCCTAAGCATTTGCTTGGTAGGTTTCTTAAGGTTAGGTTTATGATAACCATGTGTAAAGGATATTTCATCAGTTTTTCTACCCTAAAATTTATGAACTAGAATTAAGTATTAGGGGCCGCATTATCACTATTCTCCACTCCAAAGGAACAATACACTGGAATATTTTTATTTGGATTCTATTTCTACTCTTGTATTCAAAATATGTTCCCACTTACGTTTAAGATAAACAGCAACATCACTGCTTCCTGTTTTCTGCTGCACTCTGCTTGGAATGCAGATGTACTTGGAAAAGCCAGATATCAAAATTACTACAAGAGTTTTGAAAATCAGAGTTAATGTTACAAAAGAAACCTACTCAGGTTTACAGATTCTTTATCTCTGTTCAAGTGTTTTATATTGAATAGATTTTTCTATATTAATACATAAAAACCTTTAAAAAAAAATCAGTCCTAACCAGGAATAGCTCATGCAAGAAAAAAATTAGAGCTAATATTCTATTTTTTAAGTTCAACACATCTGAGAAAGCATTTTTTGACCAATACAAAAATTTATTTAACAAAAGTTCAATGTGAAAATGTACAAGGCTCAAATTTTATATTGCATTAAAACAGGAGATGTGGAGAGGGGACGCGGACACAGTTGGGTTTCTCTGGTGAACACAGCCATTCTTTATACTCGTTCCAAGGCTTCTAACATGATGATACTATTGCCTCGTATTACCTAAGAAAGAGAAAAGTAACTTAAAAAGACCACACATCATTTAACAGACTTATAAATCATGATTAAAGAATTTTCACCACTCCTAAACTGGTAGCTCAGTAGGTTGGGCATTGTCCTGCAAACCTAAAGGTTGCTGGTTCGATTCCCAGTCAGGGCACATGTCTCAGTTGCTAGCCAGGTCCTTGGTTGGGGGTGGGGAGGTGAGAGGCACTGACTGATGTTTCTCTCCCTCTCTTCCTCCCTCCCTTCCTAAGAATAAACAGATAAAATCTTAAAAAACAAAACAAAACATGTCAGTTCAAGCCAAATAACTCAAGTCTCAAAGGCTAACAACTACCCTTTTGAGATACCAAGTCTCCAGTGACTCATTTCACTGCCTTAACTGCAGGACTCAAATAACATGACCATCACTGCCCCTGAGGGATCCATAAATTAATGGGAAAAATAGGTACAACAGAATATGCACATTAGTTTATGGGGGTAGGATCATTTAGGGAACAAACCAGAATGGAAGTTGCAAAGTAGGTTTTATGAAGATGGCATTTTAGATGGGTTTTGAAAATTGGGTAGAATATTGACAGGGAAATCATCTGGGGGATAAAAAAGAATCTAATTTGCAGTAAAAGGTTATGGAGGGAAGAAGAAACAAAGATAGTTTGCACCCAATCTTAGAAGGCCTCCAACACCAACTGTAAAAGTGGAGGGGATCATGAAACCTACAATGAGCCAGTGAAAGTTTCGGAGTGGGAAGGACCACTGTTCTGGCGCCAGCACAGTCGGCCTTTGAACAAAACAGGACTTAGGGGCACTGCACATGCCCCCGCCCCCACCATGCTTTTGACTTCCCAGTCATTCCTTGGCGGCACTGGTTCCAGGACCCCCTTCAGATATCAAAATCCATGGACATGCAAGTCCCCTATGTAATAATGCATACGGCCAGCCCTCCACATTCACGGATTCCCAACCACAGACGGAAAATAGTTTTCGGCCCACGGTGGAACATGTGGATGCAAAACCCAGGGATACTGGGTATTTACTGAAACACATCACATATAGGTGGACCGGCATGTTTAAACCCACGTTGTTCAAGAGAGACTGGCAGAGAGCTTACAGGCCCTAGGACTAGCACAGTGTCTGACACAGCCATTCCGCAAATACAGATAAGCCAGGATACTTATGAGAGCACAGCCGACATGGCTGGTAACTGAGGTGAAGCGGGACAGAAACATTAGTCAAACTGGAAGGCCAGGGGTCTGTGAATACAGGGCTGGGCAAAAGTAGGTTTACAGTTGTGAGTACACAAAACAGAATTTATTTTTGTATTATTATTTATTAAATTACTTTCCATAAGAATAACTGTAAACCCAGACTTGCCCCACCCTGTATGAAAAGCCCCAGTGTACTACAGATCCTAATGCAATCAGACCAGGCCAAACAGAAGCTCAAGGAGAATGCACCTCAAAAGAAGGTCGATTTACATGAAACTCGGGGAAAGTCTTATATCTAGATACTCATAAGATATTTACATGAAACTCGGGGAAAGTCTTAGATCTAGATACTCTAAGATATTTTCCATCCTGACCATGGACTTACTTTTCAAAATGCAGTAGTAAAAATATATTTGAAATAAACAGTAACAAAGGTATTGGAACAAGTCATTAAAAATAAAAGTACACCCCTCTACTGCTCAAACTTAAAACAGTAAGGCAAAAAAATCGAGTCTAACAATTATGACTTTCATAACCTTGTAGAAGTCTTTATGCTTTATGATTTGCTAAAGCTAAGTTGTCTTTTAAAAAAACAAGATTTTATTCATTTATTTTTAGAGAGAGGGGAAGGGAGAGAAACATCAATGTTGGGTGACAGAAACATCAACTGGCTGCCTCTCGCATGCCTCCAACTGGGGAACTGGCCCTCAAACCAGGCATGTGCCTTGACTGGTAATTAAAACAGGGACCTTTCAGTTTGCAGAACGATGCCCAAACTACCAAGCCACACCAGTCAGGACTAGGTTGTCCTTTTTGATCCACCCTTTCCAAGAAACTTGGCCTTACCACTTATTGTGTATCGGTATATTGTCCTGTGCTGCGCAAAGAGAGGTATTTAAAGTCTGGGTCTTTCTGGCAAACATCAAAAATTCTTCAGCAGTCATTCCACAATGGACTAATAAATGTAGAAATGCCTGCTCTTATAATTAAGAACTCAGTATTTCTGTTTTCTTCCAACGTGAATAGCTATTATCATGACCATCCTTGTAACTTTTACCTGAACTTTTATTTATTTTTAAATTTATTGATTTTAGAGACAAAGCAGGGGAGGGAGGGAGAGAGAGACACCAATTTGTTGTTTCACTTATTCATGCATTCATTGGTTGATTCTTTTACGTGCTCTGACCTGACCAAGGATCAAAGCCACAACCTTGGTGTATCAGGACGATGCTCTAACCAACTGAACTACCCAGCAAGGGCTTTTCTTCACTACTTTTAAATTTGGGTGTGATAAACCAGAAATCTATTTAATTATATACACAATTAAAAATAAAAAAGTGCACATGGGCAGATCTGCATCAAATGGACACTTGCTAGAAATGCAAAAATCTCAGGTTCCACCCCATGCCTACTAAATTAGGGTTTGCATTTTTACAAGGTCATCTCAGATTTCATAGACATATGCGTAACCTTCATACACATGACTAATTTAACAAAAAAACACCACTAGAGAGATTCAATGGCCTGGGGTAGAATCTAGTTTTCGTTTTTTGGGTAAACAGATGACTGTAAATGCTCAACGCCAGTGGTTAATCTTTGCCTTCCATTAGAATCATCTGGGGAACTTGAAAGAAACCTTTATGCTACATCCCAAACTAATTTGATTCTAAGATGCAATTAAGATGCAGAACTAGTGCTCTAATAAAGCCTGTGAGATTCTATTGTAGAATAAAACTAAAAAATGATTTCCAACAGTTATTCCAAGCCCAATGATCTCAGAGGGCTCTACATGAGATTCAGATCTAATTTAAAGGTAACTGAGATATCATCATAGGGTGACTATCAAATGTTAAACTCAAAATCGGAAAGTCTAATCTTGTCTGTAATTTGCCTAACTTCGATTTAATGTAAGACTTTGACAGAAGGGAAGTGAACGCCCACTCCAGTGAGAAAGGGAACCTCACGCCTTCACTTACCACCATCCCGATGTTGTTCTGCTGCCCACTCGTTGCCATCTCCACACACTCGTCTATCACAAGGTTCATGAAGGGGTCAAATCCCCGCAAGATTCCTTGGACGTGTCTGCCACCATTCAATTTCACTACGGAAAAGGGAAGTTAGTTTGAATGAAACTGGCCATTAACTATCAAGTATTCACTAAAAATTACGTGGAGTAAAACCCAGGTATATGAGATGTATAATCCACTCTCCTTACTATATGCCAAGCACTGGGCTAAATACTTTATATTTACTTCCACGTTGAAACTTACAAGAACCCTATAAAGTAGAATTACCCTTTTTATGAGGGAACTGGAACGTATAAAAGGATTTGGAATAACTGGTTCAAGGTTATACAGCTACTGGGTGGCAGGGCAGAGATTCAAACTGAAGATTGCTTACCTATCTCTAAAGCCATGATCTTAACCCATACAAACTTCAAGAACTGTGTGTGTCAGATTTTTAGTCTTGTCTATCCTTTGTTTTTTAAAAAGGATACATTTTCAAATATTACAAAATAGGAAAATTCTGTTAATTTTGTGACAATGAGGTAGGCTTATATGGAATTATGAAGTGTCTGAAGTACTGTGAAATTATTAAATTTCAAAAATTAGGTAAATAAAACTGTCTAGTTAGGATTTTGCTAAATCTGCTTAATGAATGAATGTGAATTAGAGGCTCTGTGTGCTTTGAATCTTACAGAGTTGCTCCAAACACTGTATATGAAGATATATGTAAAAAGCAACTGAATAATTAAATAAAACTTACATGATAACTTCTTGTCCATAAATCTGAAAAAGCAAAGGGATAAGTATTATATAACTGACAAAAACTTTAAGCACAAAACTAGGTATATACTCAATTATATAATAATTTGCTAGTCAATGTAATTTGCTAAAATTGTATTTATACAATAGGAATAATAAAATTTAAAACAGTAAAAACCCTATACTGCTATAAAGGAAGAGGGAGTGGTATGCAACCTCAGTTTGTACTTATACAAAGAAATGTATTTTGGGAAGGGGCAAGATAATCAGTAAAAGTGGAATGGGTTTATAATATATTAATGTGCAATATTAAATTGAGTTTTTCCCCAGGTAAATTACAAAAACATTCTTGTTCAATACTGACCTAATTTTCAATGGCTGGATTTTAACAGAAAAACAAAGATTTGATTGTATTTTGGTTATTTCCAAACCAAACAAAATTGTAAAGAAATCAAAAGTTGTAACCAAACCACATCCAATTGAACAGCTATTTTATTTTATACTTGAGACAATATTGTTTTATTTAATATTAAGCTTTATTTTTCAACACAGAAGTATATTTTAGCAAAATAAATGCATATTTTTAAAGCTTTAAACAATTTAAACAACAAAGTCCCATCTCAGCAGAGCACTATGAAAATATTAAGGTGTAGTCAGATCAAGTTTCTACCTCTTCCGGTTACAGGCTGGAAAATAAGAAATTTCATTCAATTTTAATGTATAAGATAGCATGGGAGAATTCAGAAATTAGTAAGACTTGGGGCCTGACAGAAGGTATGGCAAGATACATTTAGAAATAAAATATGTATAAAGTATAAAATAAGCTATTTCAGTAGGATGCATTACAGAAAACTTTGCAAATGTAACACACATGAGCTTATTTAATCCTTATGACCACTTTGAAAGTTTAATTACGAGTGTTACCACCATTTTATAGATGGGGAACTGAGGCTCAGAACGGTCAAGTAACTTGTTCAAAGTTACACAGCAGGTGAGAAAGTTTGAGCAAACACAAATGGTTCCATTTGGCCAGAGAGGAGAGCATGCAAATATCAGTGTGTGTAATATTTGGTGCTTGGATTTGATATGGATGCGCCTGAATGCTGGATCAAGTTCAGACTATATTATGCAGACAGCAATAAGTTATTAAAGAAGTCAGTTATTGGCAAGACTACTGTGGCAACAATTTTTAAATGCTAGGAGGGAGAATTTGGTTAGGCCAGGGAATCTCAACTTCAGCATACTGACATTTGGGGCCATTTGGGGCTAATTCTTTGTTGTTGAGGGATGTCCAGGGCATTAGAGAATATTTAGCAGCATCCCTGGCTTCTACCCACTAGACGCTGGTAGAGCCAGACTCCCTATCCCCTCAGGTAAGAACAACTGGGTTATGCTAAACCAGGAGGTGGGTATAAATGTGTAAAAGAAGATGGCATTTGTGAGAAAGTAAAGGAAGAAAAAATTTGAAAGTCATTTTGGAGGCAGAAATGAAAGGATTTCACAATTCATGAATTCTGGGATGAAAAGTGAAAGGTGTTAAAACTAGTTTCATCCTTTGAAATTCTAAAATAATATGTTAAGAATCAAAAAGGAAATCCAATATCACAAGTAATGAATGGTGGTCCTTTTGTTAGATTTATTACCATTTCATCAGTTTCTGAGGAATCCAGAGAATATTTACAAGATTTTACTGGCTCACCAATAAAAGAATAACTTCCAGATAAACATTTTCATGATAATAATTTCTATTTTTTTAATGAGGCTTATAATTTAATAATTAAGTCTTTACCAGATCCAACTAAAATATAAAGAGTTTTTGCACAAAAGGTGGCTTTGATACTAATGTGAACTTCAGTTCAAAATTATTTAATATGAACTTTCCCTTAGGTCCACTTCTTTTTGGGGTGGTAATAAAAAAGTTAACTATAGGCAAAGTAGACCAGATGGCTGCCTCGCAAACTGATCCCCGGATGAATTCTGCATCCTTTGTTCTATCCAACTACTATACTCAGAATTCTGGCATTACATGGTATAAACAAGATAAAAAAGTACGTACTTAAGAAGCATGGAAATATTGGGCCCTATCTAAAGTAGGAATATCTTACTTTGCATTGATGAGGGAAAGAAGTTCTCACCCAGCACTGTTAACAGAGCAAAACATCACATGACATTCGAGTATAACGTTAAGTACAAGAAAGTAAGAAAAAGGAATGGAATTTCCAAGTTAAAGTTTAAAGAAACAGCTAAAAACACATTCTTAAGATTAAGGTGGCTTTTGATTTCTATCTCATATACTATCAAACACTTCCATTTCACCCACAACATTAGTTCTTATGGAGTTAGTTTCCAGCCACCTGATGTAGAACACAATGCTATGTAAGATGGCCAACAAAGAGGGGCACTCGAGATCTTGAAGCAACGGGGGAGACGTGGGGCCGGAAGCTTCGGCTAGGTTAAGTGGGCTGAATACAGGACCCACGCGGCCTTGGGTAACCATGCCAACCAAGGAGCATAGCTACGTCTGCGCGGGTTTCAGGCCCGAAAGCGCGGGACCCAAGCTGGGATCTCCGCGGCTCCGTACCCGAATACGCACGCCAGGCGCACTGACCGGAAATGGGGGGGAATCTAAGGAACTTTAAGCATACAAAGAAGCTGCCAATACTTACTTGGCCTTCCACAAAGAAGCTCTCACGGCCTTCCCACATACTTACTTTTTTAGCTCCGGGGGGTGAGCTTTGCTCATGGTGTCTATTCAGCGAGCTCAAAGATACCTCCAAAACGAATTCTTCGCCTCTGACGCTCCCGTGGTAGGCCCGGAGTTTTGCGTCTGACGTCACCGATCTCTCTAGCCAATCGATTTGTCAGCAGCTTTCACATTTCACATCGCGATACTTCGGAAAGCCTGAGCGTACCGCGAGTCCTGAACTTCCGGTTGCGTCATCAGCAGAATGAAAGGATTTGGTCTCCCGGCGTCCCTAGTTCTATTTTCTTTTCTGTAACGTTGAGATACCGGTAAATGTCCCGACTCCAGCTTCTTAACGACACCGGTCAAACCCTAACCTTAGTGGGTTGAATCGTGTCTTATTCATATATAGTAAAAAGTGGAATGTATTCCCACAGCATATTGTCATACTAAATTTAGGGTTTCATTAACTCAGTTAGTGACCGCTGCACCGAAGAGTGGGGTGACAGGGCCTCAGTTCACAAGAATTTGAATCCACAGCCCGAAAGTACATACATTTCCAGCAGATGGTCTTGCTATTCTTGTTATCACTGCCACACAAACTCTGTAATATGAGGTACTAATTTTGAAGAGTATTAAGTGTAAAAAGTGGTTTCTGACTTGTTCCCAGTTAAGTTACCCAAAGCAGGGGAATCCACATTTATGAATCAAATACAACAGGGATTACAGAAGGCTTGGGCCAAAATAGAAAAGCCTTGGTGACTCTTAAGTATCGGACGGCTCTCCAAAATTGAATTCATTCCTGATGTTCAGGAATGGTTCCACAGGGATGGGCAAAATTAGATTTAGGTGTGAGTATGCAAAATAGATTTTATTCTTGTATTATTATTATTATTGTATTTTCCTCATGAACAACTGTAAACTACTTTGGCCCACTCCTGTATTGAAATACCAATGATGAGACTTACTTAAACTAATATATTTTGTATTTCCGTGGTACTCAAAATCCTAGACATTGCATATTCTCTAGAGGGGTCATAGCTGTATCTTTTCTATCTCTTGCTGTAGTGTTTAGCTGATGCTAAAGACCTGACATAGATATTGAATTTATTTTTTTAGATATATAGACAGTTTCCATCTTTTTACATTAATGGACTTCAAGTAATTGTGCCCCAGTTTGCCCTCAAAAATTTTCCCACTTACAATGAACAGGTTCTGCATCCAAACCATCTTGTGTAACTAACTTTCATTCTTTTGGACCTTTTAAGAAACTGATTTCACACATTACAAAGAAAAGCATCCTTAGAAAGTTATATATTCACTGCCCAAATATAAGAAACACAACAGTGGAAGAAAATTAAACTTTATTTATTTTTTAAAACCAGACCACTAGGAAAATGTATCATAATCCTGAAACGGCAAACAGAAAGGCTATATTACTATTTCAAGTAATAAGTTGGTAAAAAGACAACAAGGTCCTTATCCAAATGGTAAGGTGCCAGAGCTGGGGTTGGAACACGACACACTGCAAAGCCCCCAGGCAAAAGTGGTATTTGGTAGTGGAGGGGTTGAGGGCAGGGGCAGCTCCTCTTTTGCTCTAAAGGAGCCACAGGTCACCTGAGTTGCTTACTTTTTCTACCTTGACCTTCCTGTTGCCAAAGGATTGTCTCAGTAGGGCTCTGTTATTTCAGGGTGCTAAGAAAGCAATACTGGGTTTAGGTTTCGTTCCTGAGAACCAGGTTTTTTCCAAACCCAGTACTTCATAACTCTCTTAATTAAGCAGCCAACAGTTCTTCTCTCATTGTTCATTCCTGGCTATGGGTGTATAGCACAATCAAAACTCCCTCTTCCTTCAAGGTAGAGAACCACTGCAAGATTGTCCTGTCACTGCTGCAGACAGGCTTAGGGCCCATCACGGCAGCCAGTGAGAAGGAAGGTCTGCTTCCCATACCTAGCGTGACATTGCCTCTTATGTTTCTGAGGATCTCCAAGCTGAAAGATGTCATGCGTGAGAATTTAAGAAGTGCACATCTACATCTTGATGGACAGAAACAGCTATCCAAAGGAAGCTTCCGAAGATCTTACTCAAACTACCTTTTCCCACTCCACATCTCAATCAACTTCATGCCCTTGTATATACAACAAAACCAAGGAAAACAAATACCGAGAAACCGTTTTTCCCCTTCTAAATTAGTGACCTCATGGATTTTGTTTTACAGTTTATCAAAAATGGTGCAGTCATGCTTATGGTAAACAGGAGGTCGGCAACAAAGAGAAACACTTCTCTTCACATTCCACTAGATCACTGGCAGGTGAGAGGGGCCTGTCAGCTTGTTGGTACCTCAGAGGGCTCTGTCTTGGTTTGAGGGAAATACCTGCTGCCAGAGTAAGCATTTGCCACATAAAATTTAGGCTCTCAGAAACTCTTTGACCCAAATTTTAGCACCAAGTTTTTTCCATTGCACTTTCTAGGATTTAAATATAAAAGAATCAGTGTCCAGAGGCAAGTGACACATGCCTTAACCTTGCTGCCATCCTTAATTTCTTCATTCACAAACTTTGCTTAAAAGACCAAAATTCTCATTCTTCATTTTAAATAGATCCCTGCCCTCAGCTACAATGGCCAATGGCAAAGGCTTCTATTTCTGAATGGATGAGAGAGACTCCTTCATCTTCTTAGTCATGGACGGAATGAGGTTCATATGGTCATCTACACACTTGGTCACACAACTCTCCAGCTGCTGCTTCACCTGAAGCTCTTTACTCCCTGCATCTATTGAATCTTTGGCTTTGTCGTTGCAATGCATGGTGCATCGAGCCAGGCGGTCCTGTGGCAAGAAGGAAGAGGGTAGAGAAGGTTGAGAAGCTGGCCTTCATTTACCAAATGCCTATCACGTACCAGGTTCTGTGCTATATACAGTTAAGTCTTGCTTAATGTTGTCATGGAACTGCGGCAAAATGATGTATTATGAAACCAAATTTACCACAGGCTAATTGATGTAAAAAAGTTCCTATGGTATCTTGTCAATGTTGTAAGAAAATGATTTATTTGAGGATCTGCTGTGTTTTGGCTTGACATGTATTATCTCGATGAATTAAAGAGACACTAGTAAAATTAACCAAGATTATCCTGATTGAAACAGAGGGTGGCACCAGAGGGCCAGACAAAGCATTACTGGAAAGCAGGTGAATGATAGAATTGTGTGCAAGCCCCTTCCAGGAAGTGAAAAGTAAGTAAAGGCCAGTTACTCAATTACAGAAAGATTTATAAACATCTTGATTATTATTTAACATCTGTCCTAGCTACAGAAAGGCACTCAACTTAATTACTTGACTATCTACCATGTTGCAGGCCGCTCTACACCAGATCCATGAGCACTGGTTTGTGGAGAACTAACCCACACCCATTTCTTGGCACAGTTGGATATGGAAGGGATGCCGCTGAACAGTGGCAGGCGACCAGGGGCAGTTCACCCCAAATCTAGCTTATGCCTTGCATGATGTAGATGTGGCAGTGCTCATTTGACCTCTGAAAAACAAAGGCCTGTTCCCCCACCTAAAACAGTTAAGGAGAGGAATTAAGCCATTTAGCAAACCAGCAACCTGAACACTAAAAGCAGAAGCAACTGCTAATTGCTAGAGAAGCCATTTACTAAGAAATGTCTTATACAGTCTTTCCAAAGCCAGAAATTTACTACTGAGCAGGAATGTTTTATTACTAGAACCAGATAAATAGGAAGCTTTTAGCTGAAAATAGTAGGTTTTAATAAAAGGTTAAACATAAAGACTAGTTTTACATCTCAGAGAAATCTAGATAAGGCCATCAGCTCTAACAAATGCAGTTAATAGTTAAGAATGCCTCTGCCTACGTGCCATTTTCTTTAAGTCTCAAAAGTACAAAGAGCAACCTCTGCATACATCTTTAACTCAGAGAGATCTAAGACTTTAAAACTATATGTTTAGCCATTAACTAGGACCTAAGAATTTGTAGTTTAATACTGTTTCCTGGCTAATAGATAGATTCGCAAACCTCCTTATCTTAGCATCCATTTGTTTAAAAGCCTAGGTGAAAATTAAAGTACTCTTGCATGTCAACTTTTTAGAGCTGTTAATGATTTGTACTTTTTTCTACTGATTGTAAAAAGAAACCTTTTAAAAATAAAGGAAATTTTGCTGTGGTTGTTCAGTCAGTGGCAGAGGGGAAAGACTCCTAACTGGCCTCCAGCATTCGGAAAGAGAGTGTTGGAATATTTGTTTTATTTTATTTTTTTATTTTGAATTGGCCTCTATCATCTCTCCTTTGGGGAAACCTAAAAACTCAGAGTGTTGTAAAGACCGGACCTTTGCACTACTATGTGCCAGGTACTGGCTTCTTTGAAAGATTTCATTTATTTATTTTTAGAGAGAGGGGGAGGGAGAAAGAGAGTGAGAGAAACAGCAATAAGTGAAACATTGATTGGTTGCCTCTTGTAGGTGCTGCGACCAGGGACTGCACCCACAATCCAGGCATGTGCCTTGATCGGGAATTGAACCTGTGACTTTTCACTTTGTGGTACTATGCCCAACCAACTGAGCCACACAGGTCAGGGGACATAGGTACTCTTCTAATGGGGGACATAGCAATGAGTGAAACAGAAAAAGTTCTTCCCTCATAGAACTTATATTCCAGTAAGGGAAGAGAAACCAACAGGGTGAGTAAGTGGAGATGCTGAGGAAACAGTTGGATATATGAATTTGGAGGTCAGGAGTGAAGTTGGTCTAGAACTATGAATGTAGGAGTTGTTAGCATATAGATGATAATGATAACTGAGACTAGAGAACTAGAAAGAAAAAAAGTTTCAAGGAGAGTCCTGGGCACTCCAATGTTCAGAGGTTGGAAAGGGAAAAGCCAGCAAAGGAAGCCATAAAAGGATGGCTAGGGAGACAGGTGGAAACCCAGAAAGTAGGGTGTCCTGGTAGCCAACTGAATAGTGTTTCAAAGAGGGGGAGAGTGATCCACTCTGTGGATAATGCAGATAGGTTGAGTAAGATGGGGAATGAGAAATGACCACTGGATTTACCCCCAGGAGGGGAATGGCAAGACCAGTTCTGGCATGGTATAAGGTACGTCTGAATGGAGAGGACTGAAAAGCAAATGGAAGGAGAAAAGTTTTATAGCAATTCAAGAATCAAAACTTCAAAGGCCCTATTTATAAAATTAGGTGTCAAAAGAAACACAAAGAAACCCTTTTGGAGTTCCATGATTTTGGAGAAGTTATTCCTGTCAGTAGTTTTAAAGAATTTTCTGTAGCAGGATGTAAAAATGTATCACATTAGGTACAATTTTTCCATGTGACCAGAGTCCCAGGCTATGAAAAACTGTTTTAGAAGTTGGCCGTGCTTCCTCCAAGTTCCAGCAAAGTTACTCATAGGAAGAGAGTAAAATGAAGTTGTGGCTACTCTTTGCTCCAGACAGGGATGGGGGTGGAGATGGGGGCTCTGAGTGGGGCTACTGAGGGGGGCCTCAGGGGGTCAACAATAATAATGCTTCATATCAATGGCTGCTCTTCAGTGACATGGGGGGTGCCCTCTGGGTATAGCAAGTAGGGGCAGTCCTGGGTGGGTAAGTTCACAAAACGACGAAAGGATTTTGCTCTATTCTGTACCTTTTTAAGACCTATCTATTCCACTTTCTTGGGGATCCTGCTATTGTAGGCATGAATATGTGTTTTAGAAAGCTTTGTACTATAATAGTATATATATTTTTTCTGTCTGTTAACTACAGAAAACAAAAGCATAAAGCTCTTGGTCATAAACTCCCTTGGTAACTCATTGTTTCTATGGGAAATACTTGCAGTACTCAATCTCCAGGACTTTTCCAAAATTTCAAACTCTGAAGACTGGTTGACCACAGCACTGTCACCAATGTTAACAGAATCAAGACACTAAAGCCCACAGTTTTGTAACAAATGTTTGTTACCTACAAAAGAGCAACATCAAGGACCAGAGTGCTCTGTCTGGGATATTCCTCACCTGGAATTTCTCCAACTCCCTGGTAACCAGGGCCTGGGCTTGAGCCAGAGGCATGTGGCAGCGCTCAATGCACTGGTGCACCTCCTGCATGGACGCCTTGCTGTCCTCACAACAGCTAGCGCTGCACCGGAACATGAAGGCCTGGGGAGGGGGCAGAGGGAGGTCAGGTAGGGTGAGTCCCAGCGAGAGATGACCATGAAGTGGTACAGGGGTTGGGAGGAGCGTCTAGATATTTGCACCTCTCCTTAGACTAGACATCAGGACCTTAAGACCACGAATGGGAAAATTATCCTCAGAGTGTTTCGTGACTTTTTTGCTTCTAGCTCTGTTGCAATTGTTGCCCACAGGGCTGTGTGCACGGGGAAGGTGGCGGTGGGTCAGATGAAGCCAAAATCTTAAAACCAGGTGCCTATACCACAGGGTTCAAAGGTCAGAAATATAGTAATCTATATTCAACAAGGGGTAGCCCGTCAATGACAAGGAGCACTACAAGGAGAATCCACAATCCTTTTAGGGAGACAAGCCCAAAAGACACAAAACATTTAGGATATCAAAGCAGAATTGTATATAAAGCAACGCTCTGTACCGCGAAGAACTGGGCACGAATGACCTGGCCATTGAGGAGGCAGAGCACTTTCGCCTTTCCAGTCCTTCATCTTGGCCATGCTCTTTCAGCCTCGGGCTGCCCACCTGCAGAAGGGGCCGAGCAAAAAGGGAAGGTGGGGGAGACCAAAGCCTCACACTAGTGGCTCTCTAATCCTGGCCCGGGGACCCCCCTCACTCCAGTGATGGTCTAGGTGATAACAGCCTTGAGCATTTCAAGGACGCAGAGATTTCATCCGCTCAGCCAAATTTCCAGAGTTTCTGTCTGAGGGCAAGGCCTGCTTTCGAGGGTGCCGCGGCTACCCCAGGGACGCCCGGACCAGGTTCTGCGGCGAGGGCGGGTGGAGGCGCGGCGGGGGTGAGGGGGCGGCTGCGCAGGACGTCGCGCGGCTACTGCAGGAAGGGGTTGGGAATTGTGAGAACGTTGGGCCGCTGGGTTCCCGCAGAATCGGCGTCCGCCTCACTACCTGCATCTTCCGGATATTCTCTTTCTCCAGAGTCTTCACCATGGAGTCCACCGCCTCCTGTACCCGAAGCTGCTGCAAGTCCGCCATGGCAACCCCGCGGTGCACCGCGCCGAAAAGGATCCCACATGGACTCTGCGCGCGGGCCCGCCCCCTCACCGCAACTTCCCGGGTCACCACGGCCACTTCTTCCCTTGCCCACAGGCCGCCGCCTGGCGTCAGAGAGGAGCAACTGCACGGCGGGTGGCCATTGTCCCGCCTTCCACTTGCTCCCTCCGCCCACCAGAGTCCCCTCTCCGCCGTCCGGTGTGGGCTGTGAGTAACCCACCTTAGCTGCAGGGGAGGGCTTCTTCACCTGATCTCTGCACAGCTACCACGCACCTACTGCGACTGCCTCTCTTCCTCCCCTCCCTTCTTTCCTCCCTTCCTTCTAACAAAATCTATTTATTTTTCAGAGAGAGGAGAAGGAAGGGAGGGAGAAAGAGCAATGTATGGTAGCCTCTCACATGGCCGTCACTGGGGACCTGGCGGGCAACCCAAGCATGTGCCTCGACTGGGAATCGAACCGGGACCCTTTGGTTCCCAGCCCGAGCTCAATCCACTGAGCTACACCAGCCGGGGTCTTAACATGTATTTAATACGTATAATTAACGTATAGAGAAATGCTCAGACCTCAGGTGTACAGCTTGATGAATTTTAACAAACCTGTTCTTTCCCAGTCTCTCTGTCCTGTCTCTGCCTATGCCCTCACCCCTTACCCCAGGTTTTCTGCTTTCTGTCACTAAGGTTATATTTTCCCTTTCTAGAATTTTATATGCAGGGTGGGCAAAAATGGGTTTACATTTGCTTGTATGGAAAATAATACAATAATTAATAAATAATAATACAAGAATAAACTCTGTGTTTCACATATTTACAAATGTAAATCTTTTGTTCACCCGTACATGTAATTCAGTATATACCCTTTTTGTGTCTGACTTTGTCACCTAGCGTAAGCTAGTGAGATCCAGCTGTGTTATGGATTGATGTTTGTTGTCAAATGGTAGTCCCTTAAACAGACATAGCACAATTTGTTTTTACATTCCCCTGCTGACCTTTGGCCTTTCCAGTTATTAGCTATTATGGATAAAATGGTGACTGTGAGCATTCTTGAGCAGATCTTTTGTAGACATAAATTTACCCAATAGTAATTTCCGTAGTTCAATTGTGGGATTGTTGGTAGATATGTTTATGCATTTCTTTCTTTTTTTTTTTTTAAGACTTTTTTTTTTAAAGATTTTATTTATTTATTTTAGAGAGAGGGGAAGGGATGGAGACAGAGAGGGAGAGAAACAGCAATGTATGGTTGCCTCTCATGTGGCCCTCACTGGGGACCTGGCCTGCAACCCAGGCATGTGCCCTGACTGGGAATTGAACCGGTACCCTCTGGTTCCCAGCCCGCGCTCAATCCACTGAGCTACAGCAGCCAGGGCTGTTTATGCATTTATTTCTAATAAAATATTATTAGCATCAAGGGCAATGTAAAAGCTACAGATATTCAATCGACCACAGAGCATTTATGTGCCAGCAACAGATTGCTGTATCTGAGCTCCTGGATCATTCCCAGTTCTGGAGTGCCTTACCTTCCACCCTCAACTTCACTACTCAGTGCATTCACATACTGGGCCTGGCTAGGTAGCTCAGCTGGTTAGAGCATGGTCCCGTACACCAAGGTTGTACATTTGATCCCTGGTCAGGGCACATACAAGAAGCAGCCAAATAATG
This sequence comes from Micronycteris hirsuta, assembly GCA_004026765.1. NCBI lineage: Eukaryota > Metazoa > Chordata > Mammalia > Chiroptera > Phyllostomidae > Micronycteris > Micronycteris hirsuta. The sequence goes on along the minus strand of PVJI01002507.1, from coordinate 29,899 downwards.
CATAAATATGTGGAACAACAAAATTGATGTTTCTCTCTTTCTCTCTTTAAAAAAATCAATACATTGAAAAAAACCCCACACATTGGGTTGTTGCGAGACATGAGCTAGGTAGTGGTAAGGGTCCACAGGGGAGCATGAGTGAACTTGAAGGGGGCAGAGACAGGCAAGGTTGGAAGGATGTGCTGTAGGGGGTGGTCCAGGGCAAGCAAGGAGGAGGTGAGAGGTTTAGGTGCCTCAGGAAAGCTTTCTTAGAGGAGATGAGTAGGTGCTTGCTTAGCACACAAGAGGTGAAGAGAATGCCATGCCAAGCACAGGGCACTGCTGTGAATACAACAGAGTGTGAAAAAGCTTGAAGCTTTGGGGAAGCCAAGTGATTCTGCTGACTTGGATCCTGGAGCAGAAAAGGAGTAGGGGGACACAAGGACAGGGGCCCTGACATTGGAAATTAGGTGTTTGCTGCCATTGGGCACTAGATGGAAGGAGAACTCTGGTTTGAGGGCAGGGGGAGGTTTGACTGAACATACAGTCCTTTGAAGAAGGCTGCTTTCTGGATGGATCTAGAGGTATTATGCTAAGTGAAATAAGTTAGTCAGAGAAAGACAAATACCATATGATTTCACTTATCTGTGGAATATAACGAACAATAGAAATGAACAAACAAGAGAAACAGACTCATAGATACAGAAAACAGAAAGTACAGCATAGGAAATGTATTCCATATTACTGTGATAACTATGGATGGTGCCAGGTGGGTACTAGAGATATCAGGGGAACACTTCGTTGAACCACTATGCAGTACGCCTGAAACTAATACAAAATACTGAGTGTCAACTGTAATTGAATAAAATAAAAATTAAAAAAGAAAAAGAAAGCCGCTTTCTTCAAGCATCAGGATCTCTCTATCCCAAGTCCTGGTAACATTCCCTGGATACTGCTGTTCAGGGTTTGAGACATCCTTTCCGCTTCAAGCCAGGCCAGAGGTGGCTCCAGCAGCCACTGGAATCAGGGGGACACCAGCTGTAATTACAGTGTGTCAGGCACTGTTTTAAGAGCTTTACATGGATTATCTCATTTAATTCCCATAATAGTCCTATGAGGTAAGTAAGTACTTTGTTATCCACATTTCTCCCCCTCAGGAAGAAAATGGAGGCCTAGGGAGGCGAAGCCACCTGCCAAACATAGCACATTTAGAGGCATGAATTGGTACGGCTAGACTTCCAACGTGAGGAAGCTGACTCCAGACTTTAGAAGTAGGAAACTCTATCATGACTTACTTAATGTTTATACTTATGTCTCCATATTCCACTGAGAGTTCTTTCTTTCTTCTTTATAGCACAATCGGAAACTCTTCATTGCCCCCCTTATTCCTAATGCCAGACTGAATCTCTTCAACAAGTCCTACTTGTAGGAGCCCAGTTAAAATGAATTTAAACTTCTCGAGTAATGCAGCCTTACTAATTTGTGTATATGTAATGAATGGTTCTGAGATTTTCTTTGTTCTTTTCTCTCTCTCTCAAATCAATAAATACAAAATACATTTGAAGCTTTGGTTGATTATTATTTATATTTATATTATTAAATATGAAATAAAGCAAATACTTTATGATTATAAATGTCCTACCATTATGTAAATATGTCTTGAATCTATTCACATCTCTCCAGCCTACTGTTATTACCCTAGATAAGACCACCATTATAATAACAATTATTATTATTTGTTTGGGCTATTGTAATTGACTGTTTAGACCTTTTGCAAATCTCCTTATTAGTGGTCTTTTTTGTATTGCTTTTTAGAATATATTTTATAGCCTTGTAATGAGCTCTACGTCAGTTATAGTTGTTACAAATATTTTCTCCTACTAGGTGACTTGCCTTTTCACTTTTAAAATAGTACAGTACCTATGTATGCAGAGTGATGGGAACTCTGGTAGGCTAAATGTGGGGTTGTGCTGGACATGGCTCTTCCAACCCCCACAACAGAAGGCTGGCCGGAGGGGCCCTGGCCACAAGGCACATGTACTGCTTTGGAAATGGATTGTAATTCCCTCCTTATCTCCTTTTGGGAGTGGCTTCTTGTCCTGTGACTGCTTCTTGACTTTTTCTCTCTGCACGTACACACTGAGGTAATGTATTTTAGAGTCATGAGCAGTGCTTGTGCCTGCTTTGTCTGGGACCCCTTAAAACAAGTCTTGGACTCAGGGAGGTGCGGTCCTGCTTCGCTGATCTGCAGCCATTGCTGCTCCCTGTGATGTGAGTAATAAAGGCTATGTCTGCTCCATCCAGTCCTCTTTGTGGCTTTTCCAGCTTATCCTAATGAGCAGAAGAGATCCCTGGGCTTGACCTCCTGCGTTACACTGAAGAACAACATTTGTCATTTTTTCCCCTTAAATACCATGGGCCTAGACAAAATATGGTAAACTTGGCTCTGTGACTCTTAAATAATTTGTTTCCTTTTTTGCCACCACCCCAAACTCCCCAGATGGTATGCTGTATTGTTCTTTGCAGCTTCCTAAGCATTAATTACAGCACAAGACACACACACACACACAATCAGGAGATGCTTGCTGAAGAAATTAATGAGAAGGAAGGTGATGTCTTAACTTTCTGGAAATGTCTTCTCCTTCCAAGTTTACTTTGTGAGTGATGTGGCCTCTGGCCTCCTCCACTTGCTTGGGATAGTCTTGGGTAAATTGGGGACGGGCTTTTGGAAAAGGTGGAGCAGAATCAAGGCCCTTGTGGAGAAATGATTTTAGAATTACAGAGGGCGATGAGATTGGCAGAGGTAGGGTGGTTTGGTTGGGATGTGGCTGAAGCTGTTACCCACCTGGCTAGAGGCTGCCTGAGGCCCTTCCTTTCTCTGGTCCTCAGTTTTCTAATCTGGAAAAAAATAGAGGAGGCAAGCCTATGGTCATTAGCTAGTTTCAGGGAAGTAAGTAGGACAGAGTACTTTTAGGTTCTCAGAGGAAATTTTTTTTCATTATAAAGAATTATTATTAATCAAATCATTGAGTATATGAGCCACTGCTCACTGGAGAGAACACGAGGTAAGATGTGGGAAATCTTATGACAAGCCAGGAAGACTTAGGGGTTTTCACCTGAAAACAGCTCCTTTCCTACTTCTCACCTGCCAGCAACCTTGGTGGGTCTGAGGGCACATTTTCCTTAGAGTGGCTTGGAGCCCAGTTCTAAGGAGATAATGCAGATAGGCAAGCATGTGACTTTTGAAACATCCCCTCATATTTTCATCTGTTATACAACATACCTGTGAGTGCTAAAGCAGTGGAAATTCAGCATAATGGTTAGAGAACTTGGGGCAGATATGGATTTGAGTCCTGCTTTGCTGCTTACCCGTGATGTCATGTTAGACAAGTTATTTAATAATCTATGTCTGTAAAGTTTGGTTATTAAAGTGCCTACCTTAGAGTGTGGCTGTTCTGTGACTTTTACCCTTGGGTGATGGCTTTGTTCATGCAGAACAGGTCCAGTCCTTTTTTCATGCAATAGACTTCTCGATATTTAAAGAGTAATGTCTCCTGGGATGATTCTCTTCTCCAGATAAATTGTCAACTGTATCTTTGATCAAGAATCATAGAATTTAGGACTTCTGGCCAAGATGGAGGCATAGATACATACACTGTGCCTCCTCACACAACCAAAAGAAGGACAAAAACAAATTCAAAAACACAAAACAACCAGAACTGCCAGAAAAATCGAACTGTATGGAAGTCTGATAACCAAAGAGTTAAAAAAGAAACATTCATTCAGACTGATAGGAGGGGCAGAGATGGGCAGCCTGGGCAGAGAAGACTCAAGGCAAGGTGGTGGCTGGAGCACTGGGGCAGACAAGGCAGTGACTGCTGGTGGAGCTGGTGGTCAGTTGTGTGTGGATAAACCAGGAGGAACAACTGGGAAGTGAGACAGATAGAAAAACCCAAGGTTCCAGTGTGGGGAAATAAAGCCTCAAAACCTCTGGCTGTAAAAACCTGTGGGCATTGGGGGTGGTGGGAGACACTCCCAGTCTCACAGGAGAGTTCTTTGGAGAGACCCACAGGGTCCTAGAATGTACACAAAACCACCCACCTGGGAATCAGCACCAGAAGGGCCCAATTTGCTTGTGGGTAGCAGAGGAAGTGACTGAAAGTCGGCAGAGAACTGAGCAAGCAGCATTGTTCCCTCTCTGATCTCTCCCCCACATACAGCACCGAAACATAGTGATGTGGGTTGCCCCGCCCTGGCAAATACTTAAGGCTCCTCCCCTTACTACGTAACAGGTGTGCCGCAAAAAAATGGCCTGTATGACAAAACACATCAAAGCTCCAGAAAAAATACAACTAAGCAATGAAGAGATAGCCAACCTATAGATGCACCAGTTCAAAATACTGGTAATCAGGATGCTCACAGAAATGGTTGAGTACTGTCACAAAATAGAGGAAAAAGTGAAGGCTGTGAAAAGTGAAATAAAGAAAAACGCACAGAGAACCAGCAGTGATGGGAAGGAAACCAGGACTCAGATCAATGGTTTGGAGCAGAAGGAAGAAATAAACATTCATCCAGAACAGAATGAAGAAACAACAATTAAAAAATGAGGAGAAGCTTAGGAACCTCCAGGACAACTTTAAATGTTCCAACATCCAAATCATAGGAGTGCCAGAAGGAGAAGAGGAAGAGCAAAAAATTGAAAACTTACTTGAAAAAATAATGAAGGAGAACTTCCCCAATCTGGCCAAGGAAATAGACTTCCAGGAAGTCCAGGAAGCTCAGAGAGTCCCAAAGAAGTTGGACCCAAGGAGGGTATGGTAGGAATTCTGTGGGATTCAGTGGTGTGGCTTCTTTGATCTCCTCATCTGGATACTCTAGGGTTGCCCTTTCTTCTGTTAGTGTGGGCTCTCTTGTTGTACTTGGGTTTTTACCTTTTGGTGGTTCCTTTGTTGGTGGGTTCTTTCCTCCAGTGAGTATACTGATGTTCACAGTTCCCACCTAATCTTGTATGTGATCAGTGGCAGGGGATAGGCAAAATGGATTAAGACAGCAGGAGAGTATTCTATGGGATTTAAAGTACCAACAAGTAGAGAAGAGATAGGAGATCCTTTGGATAAGTATAGCGTTAACCATGATATTTTACCCAACTAGCCGCTAGCCACTAGCCTCTTTTTATAAAAGGTGAAAAAGAGCTAAGACTCTTGTTAGAGAGGAGGAGGATTGTGAGCTGAATTCAGAAAACAGAGTGCTTGTGCAAGGTTAGATAATGAGATATAGTGAGAGTAAAGGATAGAAAGTAGGCATAGTGTGTGAGAGAATAGAGTTAACCACAACAATAATAAAGCTCAAGAATATAGTGAAATGGGCTAGGTTCAGGGAGGGGTATTTACAATTGTATGGAACAACAAAAATATGACAAGAAATATATGGTTTGTATAACAAGAATAGAAGTACACAATCAAGAGTAGTGTGTTATTGGAACATGAATGAAATGAAAGAAGGAAAGTTAAAATACAATATGAAAGAGAGAACAAGGAAAACCAGTCAAACAATGCAATTAAACAGAAAAATAAAACAAAGAAAACTAAACAGAAAGAAGAGAAATAAAAAATACTAATAAAATAAAAGAAGTAAAAATAATGAAATAATAATAATAATACAAATAAACAAAAAATGCCAGTTCTATGGGATAGCAAAGTGAACTTTGTCTCGGTTTTTCAGTTGTTGGGGTTAGCCTTGTGCTTCATCTTTGGATCTGGCTCTGGACCTTTCACAGCTCCAGGTCTGATTGTCTCACTTTGGGGAAGAGAAAAAAATAGAGAGGAGAGAAAAAAATAAGCCTCCTGCTGATTTTAAACCTGCTGTGCGAGTTCTGCTGGTCTTCCTGGATGCCACAGGAAGAGGGGGGGCTGGGCTTTGCTTTTCTCCCTTCCTTTGGTTTTTTGAGGATGGGAGTTAGGTCTGGGCTGCGATATTCACAGTTGCCAAGCCTCCAGCCCAGGTCCTCCATGAGCTGCTGGGCTCCCACTGTCCATCTGCGCCAGGCCTGTGTCTTTAATCCCCCAGTTGTGCAGAGGTCTATTGGTGTGCTTTCTCTCCTTGACCTTTGCAAGCCCACCGTGGCTGGATCCCATCATTGGGCAAGTGGTGCCAGTCAGCTGCAGGGTGCAGCACCAGCCGGCCTCTGGATTAGCAGTGCAAGTCAGCTGCTGGGCCAGTGGCTGGAATCAGCCTCCAGGTGAGCAGCTTGATTCTGCTGCTGGGCAAGCGGTGTGAGCCAATTGCTGCTCGAGAGCTCCTTAAAAAGCGGCCGAGAGCCTTTTTTTTGTGGTTGAGTAAAAGCCTCTTGTTTAAGCCCGCTGTTCTTAATAAGATCCTGGCTTTTCACACAGCCCAACTTTCTAACCAGACCAGAGACCATCCGGGTCAGGGTCCAACACAACCCAACTCTTCTCCCTTCTCCAGGTGTCACCCAGCTCCCCAATTTCTCTGGTAATGACCTAACTGACGTCCACAGCCCCAGTGGGTGTACACTGCCTCTGTGTGTCTCCCACTTCATCTCTATTCCCCAGTGACTTGAAGCATCCAGGTCTCTCCTGGTGGGGGGCTGCCATCCCTGCTCTGGTAGGGGAGGGAGCTGGTGATTTAACTCTCCTTCAAGTATCCTGCGGCAGGTGCTGGGCCAGGGGCCACAGCAGCCTAGGTCCCTGAGAAGATCCCAGGGACCTTAGCATCCCAGCGCAATCTCCTCACCATCTGTTTTTCAATGTCTTCTAAATTTTTGGCCTCCAAACTTCATATAAGCTGGTATTCTGTTGGCTATTCACTCTGTTCTTCAGAAGATCTGCTAGGTGTTCCAGCTGGGCACCGGGAGAACTGTGCTCTGCTCCCACCTACCTCGCTGCCATCTTCCTATTCCCAGGAGAGAATCTTAAAAGCAACGAGAGAAAAGGAGATAGTTACCTACAAAGGAGTTCCCATAAGACTATCAGCTGATTTCTCAAAAGAAAACTTACAGGCAAGAGGGGGCTGGAAAGAAGTATACCAAGTCATGAAAGGCAAAGACCTACAACCAAGAATACTCTATCCAGCAAAGCTATCATTTAGAATGGAAGGGCAGATAAAGTGCTTTCCAGACAAGGTCAAGTTAAAGGAGTTCATTATCACCAAGCCCTTATTTTTTTTTAAATTTTTAAATTTTTTATTTCTTTTATTTTTTATTTTTTTATTACTTTATTGTTTTTCAATTACAGTTGTCTGCATCCTCTCCCCTCCCCTCCCCCTACCTCCTCCAACCCCACCTCCTTTCCCTGCCTCCATCCTCCCCCTTGGTTCTGTCCATGTGACCTCCATAGTGGTTCCTGAAAACCCTTCTCCCCATTGTCCCCTCCCCCCTCCCCTCTGGTTATTGTTAGATTGTTCTTAATTTCAATGTCTCTGGTTATGTTTTTCTTGCTTTTTTCTTTTGTTGTTTATGTTCTAGTTACCAAGCCCTTATTATATGAAATAGTAAAGGGACTTATCTAAGAAAAAGAAGATAAAAAATGTGAACAATAAAATGACAACAAACTGACAACTACTAAAAACTGAACATAAAAGAAAACAAAAACAAACTAAGCAAACAAGGAAGAGAATCACAGAAATGGAGATCACATGGAGGGTTATCAGTGGGGAGGGGCACGGGGGAGAATGAGGGAAAAGGTACAGGGAATAAGTATCACAAATGGTAGGTACAAAATAGACAGGGGGAGGTTAAGAATAGTATAGGAAATGGAGAAGCCAAAGAACTTATATGTGTGACCCATGGACATGAACTAAGGGGGGGGTGGAATGTGGATGGGAGGGGGTGTGCAGGGCTGAGGGGAATTAAGGGGGGGGAATGGGACAACTGTAATAGCATAGTCAATAAAACATATTAAAAAAAGAATCAATAGAATTTAAAAGGTCTCTGGAAAATCTGTTTATTTTTACAAAAGTTTTAGAAGAATCATTCTTTTGTATGTTTTCAAACAAAAACTGGGGAAGACTCCAATCTAAAGAACAGATGAAGAAGACACTTTAAGTCTAATTAATTTTCCAAGTTAAAATTTTAAAGATTTCTTGTTAGTAGACTATCAGATAGCCACTAGCCACATGCAATTATTTGAATTTAAATTAAAAGTAAATAAAATAAAAAGTTCAGCTCCTTAGTCACACTAACCACTTTTCAGATGCTCACTAGTCAAATGTGGCTCATGGCTGCTGTATGAGATACAGAATGTTTCATCATTGCAAAGAGTTCTATTGGCTGGCACTGCTCTGGAACAACGAGGCTGCTTTGAACATTCCAACACTACGGCAATCTCAACTTCCAATGTACATCTTGGTTTTGCTTTAGTTACACAGAATCAAGACAACCTTGATTCTACTAGGTAAGTAGTTACATGTGGCAGCCCTTTTTTATCTCAGGATGTTCTTGCGTTAAGCAGAAGTGGCAGGAAAAGCTCTAGTTTCAGCCTGGACTAAAGCAAATTAACCTGGCAGTACAAGATAATGCCCCAGTGAGGTCTTGTGGGCTAAATTAGGGTGTGTCCAAGCACACCTCAGAGATATTGCAGCTTTGGTTGCAAACCAGCACAATAAAGCGAATATTGCAATACTGTGAGTTGTAATGTTTTTGCTGGTAGGGGATCTTGCCTTTAATTTGTGGAAAAAATGCTATGCCTGTAATATACAATACTTGGGCAGGTGGTTTTTTGAAGGACGGCTGAGAAATTATTTAAAAATATTTTATAAATTAGACTTCTTAGACATCTTGTGGAAGCCAGAAGGCCTCTCTGTGGAGCCGCAGGATGCTGTGGGGCACAATTTGAAATCTCTTGAACCACCTTGGCTGAGTGGCTCGGTTGGAGCATCGTCCTATACGCCAAAAGGTTGTGGGTTCCATCTCCAGTCAGAGCACATACCTAGGTTGCGGGTTTGATCTCCAGTTGGAGTATGTATGGGAGGTAACCAATTGATGTTTCTTTCTCACATTGATGTTTCTCTCTCTCTCCCTCCCACCTTACCTCCTTTCCTCACTCTCTAAAATCAATAAAAATCATATCCTTGGGTGAGATTAAAAAAAAAAAAAAAGAAAGCTCCTGAACCAAGTCAACCTTCTCACGAAACTGAGTCCTAAAAAGACGAAGGGGTTTCAGATGGTCACACAGTAGGTGAATGTCTGAAAAGAGGGTAGAAATAGATATTTCTGATTCTTAGTCCAGTGTTTTCCACACACCTCTGAAATGACACGGTCCAAATGCCCCTCCCTCCCATCATCCAGGCCATGCTCTCCTTAAGCCTTGTGGTGAGAAGGGCAGGTCCTAGAGCTGGACCCAGCTGGGAGCTAAATGGGTCTTCACCTTTCTCATCTGGGTTGTTAGTTTCAATGATAATTACAGTAGCTTCTCTTTATTGAGCACCTACCGTGTGTCAGACAGACCAGGCGCTTTAAAGATAGGACCTTTAATCCTCTCCATAATGTTGAGGGTGTTATTGTAATCCTCTTTCAACATAGAAGCATCAAATAGAAAACAAATTCAGACTTAGTAAGGAGAAACTTTAATTGAAAATGTTTATTGCAATAGGGGGAGCAGGACTAATTTAAAGGGGGAGGGAACTACCGCAACCAAAAGATCAGCAGACCTCTGGAGAGTTAGGCAAGAAGTTTTTTTTTTTTGTTTCTTTGGTTTTGTTTTTTAAATAGAGCAGTAAACACAGGTAGTAAAAACCAGGTGTGTGGAAGAGGGATGAAAAGATGGTGAATCAGGTATAGATCCGAGATTGTTTTATCCTGAGGCCAACCTATTTTCTGAGAGGGCCACTTTTGTGGGGCGGCGGGGGCCGGGAGGGGGCGCTCAGGGACCTGGAGAAAGGAGAAAATCTTCACAAAAAGTTTGGTTAACAAACATGTTCAACTGACTGATCAAGAGCGAGAAGCAGTTTAGCTAATCATTTATAAGGCAAAGAATGGGAATTTGGAGCCTCCGTATCTGGCTTTGTCACAAGTAAATAAGAAAGGCATCTATGAATCTTATAAACGTCTTAGGGGAAGGGTGGTTCCTTGCCGTAGGCCTTCTGGAAAGCAAAGGGTCAGGGGATTTTCTTACTCTTCACCATTTTTAGGATCTCAGGGCTGCGGTTAAATATTGTACTTGGAAGCGGTACTTGTCCAGGAAGCGGTTTTAGAAATCAAGTAAATTGTCTAAAGGTGATACAGTTAAAATGCAGTGGAAATGGAACTGAAATGAAATCTGATAGACTCCAAAACCCACACTTTTACTGGTGACACAAGCCTGAAATTCTATAAATGGCTTTTGTCAATGGGAGCATTTCTCACAGCGCCTATTGGTACACCTGGCGGGTGTGCCTGGTAAACACTGATTGAATTGAATTGTTCCATTTTGCCAGGGTTGTGTGTGGGGTACGGGTTAAGTGGGTGGATTCACTGCTATTATTTCTTTAAAATTAAAAAAAAAGTTTTACTTATTTATTCCTAGAGAGAGGGGAAGGGAGGGAGAAAGAGAGGGAAAGAAACGTCAGTGTGAGAAACATTGATCAGTTGCCTCTTGTAAGCAGCCAGACTAGGGACCAAATCTGAAACCCAGGCATGTGCCCTGACTGAGAATCAAACCAGCAACTTCTTGTTTTGCAGAAAGATGCCCAACCCACTGAGCCACACTGGTCAGGGCTCGCTGCTATTATATTTTTAAAGAAATGTTTACAAAACACCATTTTAATGTTTACTGCAACATTAAAGTTTAAATACAGTAAATTCTTATATAAAATATATTATTTTTCACTGCCCCCTCACATTTTATTTTGAAAAATTTCAAACTTACAAATAAGTTGAAAGAATAGGACAATGAACATCTCCCTATATAATTTTCTCCTAGATTTACTAAATTTTAATTTTCCTTTACAGTGTCTTTCTCTTTCTATATACATATTCTCTTTTCTGAGCCCTTTGAAATAAGTTTCAAACACTGTGACTCTTCTCCCCTAAACACTTCGCTGTGTCCCTCCTAGAACAGGGTCTTCTTTTATGTAACGTGACACCATCACCACACTGAAGACACTCATCAGCAGCATGACTCATAGTGTCATCTCACACGAGGTTGTATGCAAATCTCCATCACTGTCCTTACACGGTGCTCTGGGGTTATTTCTTTTTTCTTTCTCCAGCCAGGATGCAACTAAGGACCACATGGTACGTATCTCCTTGGTATCCCTTGAGCTAGAAAACTTTCTCATCTTTTCTTGTCTTTTACAACAAAATTTTTGAAAACTTCCACGTTTTGTAGAATGTTCCACAACTGGGGTTTGTCGATTGTGCCCGCATGCTTAGACATTTCGGGTAAAAATTCTATACAGTTGAGATGCTATTGCAGGTATATTTCTACTATTACATACATATGTAGGTAAATATATATTTACACATATGTAAATATATGTGTACATGCATGTATGTAACATGCACACATTATTTACACATATATTAGATTTTATGTATTAGATAACATATAAATTCTATATTAGATTTGTTTATTTATTTTTAGAGAGAGGAGAAGGGAGGAAGAGAAGTATCAATGTGGGAGAGAAACACTGAGCAGCTGGCTCTTGCACACCCTCACCTGGGGAACAGGCCCGAAACCCAGGCATGTGCCCTGACCGGGAACTGAACCGGCAACCTTTTGGTTAGGCCCGGGCTCAATCCGCCAAGCCTCACCAGCCAGGGTTGCTATTATATCTTAATCTCATGAATTTTCTTCTCCCTTTGTCTGTCATGGAATTTCTTCCTGCTTTTGTGGTGAAGAATCTCATGCAGCCCTTTAAGGCTGCTCCTTCATCTTCCCTCCGAGGGTATATTTTTTCAAGTGGGGGTCAGAAGGGCCACAACTCATTAGTGTGCAGTGAAATACATTTAAGGGGTTGCAACTAGCACTTTAAAGAACAAAATAGAATAGGCTGGAATGAAAGAGAAAATATCAATATCGGGATGCATGGTGCATGGTAATGGTTAAGAACTGTTTTGTGAAAGCTTCTTTCCCATTCCCTCCATGTGGGTATATGCAAAATAATATTTACTACTGTTGGTTGGCAATGGTCCCGAGTTTAGGAAGTCCTGTGCTGAAGTATTATATAGGTCACGGATCTAGGCTCTGATAAACACAGGTCTACAGATTTGGTCTTAGGCTGAACATCAAGCCCTTCGTCTTCCGCCTACCTCTGGCAATCTATCTTTGGGCTAATTCACCGACAGAGCCAGTTCCCCTTTCTCTCCCTTCCTCCTCCCTTATATAAATACTATTAACTCTCAGGGGTGTGGTGGCAGGCCATGAGTTGGTGTCTGTGAGGTATGAGGTAAATAGTTATTACTGTTGTTGGGAATCCCGTATTTCCCTCTCTCCTGCTCTTGTTACTTTGGTTGGTATAGTGAAAACAACAGTGATAATGATAATAATAATAATTTCTGGAGCCTGCTGTGGGCCAGGCTTCGGGAGCAGTACCGAGGAACCCCCGTAAAGAAGACCTTTTGGTCAGGTAGTGTTCAGTTCAGCCTAGAGGAAGAGGGGCCTATCATACATGTTCTTAACCCAGAAGGCTCTGCTTCTCACACACTGAAGGCCCATTTGGGGAATTTTGGTTCACATCTTTGCATCTGTGCTCATCCTAGGCCTTTTTTTCCCTCTAGGACTCAGTTTCTTTATCTGTAAAATTAGCAGGATTGATTAGACCATCTCTATGGTTCTCATCAACTTTATTCTGTATGTTACCCTTTACCAAGGAGACTGAGAGTCTTTTAGCACATTTAAGACCACCAAGTTTTGAAGGATTAGCATGGAGGGGAGATCCATTTTGAAGTGGTTTTTTTGGAGACTGGGTAGAGGTGGTAGGGGCTGAGAGGACGAACTGTGAAAATAGTGGGCAATTAGAGGGCTGGGTGAGGACACGAGGCTCCTGAGAAAACCAGAGACTGGGGAGAAAAGTCTTAAGAGTCACAAAGGGCGTCACAAAGACTGACTTCATCTGCTGTAAACACTGAATACTTTATCCATTGTGAACACCATGCAGGACCAATATTAAAAATACACCTGAGTTCAACAAGAAGAGTGATGCCAGCAGGCTCGATGTGGTTTCTCTTGGTGATGTTAGAATGTCAGGGGCCCCTCACATAAAGACCAGACATCTCAGACCTGACAGGCAAGTACCTGCAGCTCATTTCTCATCTGACCATCGGCACTGTGAGTCGCTTGATCCTAGAGAAAGAAAAGGTTGCCTTCGACTTTCAAAAACAAGATTTGTATGTTTACTCCTGTAATGAAATCAACCAAATTTAGTAGGTAGTAGGCGGAGGGAAGGGGGAGTTTCCATTTAGGAGGTCAGTGCTGAAGGAGGAGAGTGAGGGGCTGTCATCCTACCAGCGGCCCCACTGAATTTCGGGGCCCTCTGGTCAAGAACCCAAGGTCAGGAGGCAGGACCATCAGGTTCCAGCTAAGCTCTTAGCAGACTTGCAGGGCGGCTCCATCTGAATACCACAGCGGTGGGATGCATTTCTTCTCCTGACCTGAAGCAACGTTGGTAATGATGGGAAAGATAGCAGCGGGGCTTTCTCTCCTCCCTGATGGAAGCATGGAGCGTTGCTTAGCAGGGGCCACATGAGAATATTCTTAATGAAGGGAAAAGAGATGGAAAGCAAATACCCTTGGCTCACCTGTGCTTGCCTGAAAGGACCTCGAGCTACCTTCAACGGAACTGTGCATCCCTCAAAGGAGTGAGGCACGGGGTGTGGCCAAGGCTAAATTTTTGTATACAGGAATAATAAAGCTAAGAGGTACTTGACATGCAGATGTGAAGAGATAAGGTATTACACAAAAGGACAGCCATAAAAGGTTGGGCTGTGTATGGAGATGTGTGATGGGTGAGAGAAAAGGAAGGAACTAGCCAGTAGGTATACAAAGAGTTGCCTGGAGTACAGACATGCTGTGTGTACATGAGTCTTAAGTGTATTTCAGCACTGGATTTCCCATGCCTTTTTGTCCCCCATCATTGTTCCACTGGAACTGCCATATCCTAGTGGAACTTTGGGTTCCCTATAACCTAGGGGCATGGACATCACATGGAGTGGTCATCCCTTAGGACTGTGGAAATAAATGAAGGCCAACTGAATGAGAAAGCAAGGGCTATTTATTCTGAACTTGATATAGTAAGGCAGTCGGGCACCAACACTTGCGTTTGGGCAGAGACTCAATGGCAGGGGGAGGAGTGGGGAAGATTTATAGTGGCAAAAGGGAAGGCTTCAGGTCTGTCCTGTTTGGAGGCTGTTGGCATACGGAAGCTGTAGGTGAGCTAACTAAAAGCTGGCCATCCCATGTGATTGATTAGGGGTGCAAGTATTTTCTGGGACTGCAGCAACATTCTCCTTTTCTCAGCTGGTGTGGTGTAAAGAAGGAGCCTGGGAGGGCTGCTTGGAAGAGGAGAGCATGGTAAAATAGAGCCCAATTGGCCCTATTCAAACTTTATAGAGGAGAAAGAGTTTTATCTATGCTTTCATGATCAACATTGGCAAGAAGTTTCTTGTTCTGCTAAACATTTGGTGACCTCAAATGAGATTCCTGGACCGTTGCTACTGGAAGTGAGACTCTCGGGCAAACAGATGGCTGTGCCAAGGGGGCAGTGGCACGAGGCAACATGGAGCACCTTTCTTCCTACTCAAGCCCACCTGTCCTCTAACGTCCAGGCCCAGACGCAGCTCTCCAGAGAGAGGCATTCCTGGAACATTCCCACTCACGATGACCTATCTCGCTTCTTTGAATTTCTGTAACACGTGTGAAAATCAGTTTTTTCCTGCTCTTCATCCCACTCAGCTTTTCATGGCCACCCAACTGTGAATCCAGGGAGCAGAAATCACATCTTACTTTTGCTCTAACTTCCTTTACAGCCAAGGCATGTCCTGTACATAGTAGGTGTGTCTAACTATATGATAAGAAAAAGATGGTTTAGTTAGTGTATGAAGGATTCAGACCATAATAAATGTATTGCACTGGCAGTTGCCAGATTCTATTGCCTGAACTGGGATGGTCAGATTCACTAGGCAGAGACTGAGGAGGAACCATAAATGTATCTTTCATCATCTAATGAAGGACTCTGTACTGGGGCAATAGTGTAGTTTCTTACCACTCTGGCACAGGCACACAGACATGTGTAATGTCACTGTTGGCTGCCGAATGTCTGCAAAACCCTCCTTGCTGGGGCCATCTGTCCTTTAAGATTTAAATAAAATTGTCTTGAACCCTCATCCACATCTGCTGGGAGACTGAACATCCTCCCAGTTTCTCTGAGAATTGTAAGGGGCTTCCATTGCTTTCATTTAATCCTGGTTGGAATTCCCTGCTCTGGGGCATTCTCTCTCGTGTCGCATCTCGTCTCTGGTGTGTGCTACCCCATTGCTGAACCCTGTCATCTTGCACTAGAATCTGCCCTGGTTCCTATACTCCCTCTCAGTGCCATGGACACAGTGGAGCATGTATGAGTGTCACTTGTTGACCAAAAGTCTGAAGCCACAGGAGAAGTTGCACTGCATCACAGTGCAGCAAGCAACTTGAACTTGAACATAGGATAATGTAGTGCATAAGTTTTCAGCCATTCCTGTCTACTCTGGAGAAGTAGAACATCCCACCTGCTGTGAGATTTGGCTCCTGTTTCTTCCAGCTTTTTCCTGTGTGCTTATAATAGATCAAGTGAAAAAACTAAAAGGAAAATAAATGGAGAAGATTATGGGCTCCACAATCAATCTGGGGCATAGAGGAAAGAGGTCTGGTGGTGGGAAAAGTTTAATTTATTGATGCACAAACACCTACTACATGCCAGACATCATTTCGGTACTTTGCAAGCATCTGTTTATTTAACCTTTATTCCTATGGGGTAAGTATTATTTTTATTTCCATTTTACAGATGAGGAAACAGGGAAGTTAAATACTTTGTGCAAGGTCATGTATTTGCAAATAGCAAAACCAGGATTTACATACAGGTGAACTGGCTCTGAAGGCCACAAAACGTAACCATCAGGCCTTCATGCTTCTTGAGAGGGGTTCCTATAGTCCCTGTGGATCAGTGCGGTTCAAGGCAGTGGTCGCAGTGGGACATGAAGGCTCAGGAGGCTGGAACAAGGCAGCAAGCTTTTAGTGGTTTTTGAGGAGTGAGCCATTTAGAACGTCAGAAAAGTTCTTCATGGGTATAAGAAGTATTGACCTGGTAAAATTGGGCTGAATGTGAGAGGAGAAGGGGAGGTAAAGACCTGATGGGCTGTCAGGAAGCTGTCTGTCTATAGTCTGGCTGTGGCAGCAGCCACAGTGGTATTTGCAAGATTTATTATAGATGGTGAGTAGGGTTGAGCAATAATACAGCAATCTCACTAAAACTGTAGAAAACAGTTGCGAAGAAAGAGTTCCTCTCTCATGATTCCCCATGGCCTTGGTTCCCTTGGACATCTGGCACAGTGAAGTGGCACTGTGTCCTGCAGTCTGAGGTGCAAGATCATGCATACCAGTGGGGAGTGGGGGAGCTATAAAGATCCCATGCACCCAGTTTCTAGGAAAAATATCAAACTTGGATAAAACCCTTACAGGTTAGTAATGAGTAAACTGATGAACCTCCCCCCAGCCCAGGAGATCTATAAAAAAGTCAGTGCCCTGCAAGAAAGAGACTATAACACAGAATACATAGTGGAAAAATTACCTTTGAAAGAGATTTATGGCAAGAAACAAAAGAAGATTTCGGATAAGATCTGCATTGTTCTTGAGATAAATCCAAGAAAATGTGGTTTATAGGAAGTGGAAAAATAAGATGAGACAAAAATGAAGCTGAATGATGAGTACATATATAAAAAGGAAAGCAGCAGAAATGAGGAAAAATACTCTGAAATGAAATGGGGGTCGTAGAATTTTAAAATATTTTAGAAGAGAAGACCCAAGGGGAGAAATCTAGATTTCAGTTAAGACAAGAAAATGAAGGAAACATTTAGTAGAGAGGTGGACGGTCTGGGGGGATTTATTATACACAGAACAAGTTCTGGTGGGCACAGAGGAAAAGTTTGGGAAAGAGGAACAGAAAGAAGCTGAGTCAGGGTGTGAAATCCTGAGTGGTGTGGTAATGAAAATTCCAGAGAAGAAGGATGGCCAGAGGAGCTAACACATCCCCTAGAACATTCAGAGGGAGCATGCATGGCCCGTGGCCCTACTGAAACCTTGACTCTGGACCTCCGGCCTCCAGAATTGTGAGACAATACATTTCTGTTGTTTTAAGCTGCCCAGTTTGTTGTGCTTTTTTGTAGCAGCTCTAGGAAACTAATACACATGTAAAACAATATTTAGCTTCACTAAAAATTTAAGATACAAAAAATAAAATCATTGTTCCTTGAATCACTGTTCAAGTTCTTAGATAGTAAGATAAAAACCAATTGAAGATGGAAATGAGAGAAGAAAGGAACATTTATACGATGGTGGTGGAGCTCTAAGGGTACGACTCATGAGTAGGCAAGGCCGTTTGGCAATATATATCAAAAGCCATAAATACATGAAAACTCCTTAGCCCAACAATTTCTTTTAAAGGAGGATCCCAGGGGCGTAATCAGATATGTTTGGCAAAGTACATGAACAAAGACGTTTAGTAGAGTGTTTATAATAGTCCATATTTGGACACAACTATATGTGTAACAATAGGAAACAAATAACTACTACAAGCACCATACATATTAATAGTGTAGCCTGCAGACATAAAGAGTGATGCTATAGTAGTATTTTTTATTTTTATTTTTTAAATTATTTTTAATCCTCACCTGAGGATACTTTTTCATTGCTTTCAGAGAGAGAAGTGGTGGGGAGGTTGGGGAGGAGAGAGAGAGAGAGAGAGAGAGACACTATTGGTTGCCTTCCATACATTACTGGACTGGGGATCAAACCTGCAACAACCTAGGTATGTGTCTTGACCGGGAATTGAACCCACAACCTTTTGGTTATAGGATGACACTCCAACCAACTGAGCCACACCAGGTAAGGCAGGAGTATTTTTTTATTGACATGGAAAAATATATGTTACATTCGAATGAGTGAAGAAGTCAAGTAACAAGAGTTCTATACTTCACGATTTTTTATTTTATTTTTTTTAGGAAACAAAAGGATATATGCATAGAAAAAAGTTTGGAGAGTTACACAATGAAATGTTAAAGTTTGTTACGTATGGGTGATGGGATTATACATGATTATGATTTTCTTCTGAATGTTTACATGCAATTTCTAAGTTTTCTCCAATAAATATGTTTCCCTTAGTTATATAAATGTTCTCTCACATCAGAACATTCTATCATAATTGATGAGTAAGAGAGTGAGGATAGACCAGCTCATGTAAGACTGCAGCTCACTCAACAACAACACTTTTAAATTATTATTATTTTTACTGTCAGGTGCTTTTCTCACAAAGCCTTAAGGCCATGTCCCCACCCAGATATACTAGTTGGAGTAGCACAGGCAGCATGGGAAAGGCTTGGCCACATATCAGGGAGCCGGCTGTGTGGAGTTTGGTTTTCATCCTGACAGGTTGGTCCATCCGTAATCACGGCTCTGTCCAGATTGCCTTAATGACAGCCTTGTGCACCTGGCTTCCTGAGTGGATGCATTCCTTCCCACTTGGGTCACAGAATGCCATTCTGATTCTCCAGAGGGTGGGCCTGTCCTAGCTCAATGCCTGCTTGCCAAAGCTCTGCCCTGAGTCACTCTATCTTTGGGATCGACAATCTGATTGCTACAACGGAATTTTTTTCTTACCTCCTTCAGCTTGAAGAAATCACCCTCCTACTCACTTCTCCTGCTGGACTGCCCATGTAAATCACTAAGGTTTAAGAGAATTATTTTTCCTCTGTAACTTTGGGAAAGCAGGTGAGCTGGCTGGAGTACACAGGCCAGATGGGGACACACTAGAGCTTTGACTTTGGGATTGCCAGAGTATGCAAAGTGCTTCTGTTAGAAGAGACACCTAGTAACTAGTTTACAGTTGTTAATCACAAGGCTTTGCTGTTAGCTTCTCTGTGGATACTATGCACACACACACTCCAGTATGTTAAGAACTATAAAATGCTCTACAATTGTTAGTTATTTTATTATTAGGGGTGCTTTTGGCAGACTTTTCAATTTGATTCTTCTGAGCACATCGTTGAAGGGGAAACTGAAAAAATCAAGGATAGATATTGAAATAGCTTTTCCTCTGAAGGAGAAATTTGTGACCAGAGCTTAAGCCTCTCAATGGGGGCAGGTTCTGTATTCTTTATTCCTTAGAGACCATTGACACAAGAAGGAGAGAAATGATATTTACCGAGCACCCGGTATGTGCCAGGCAGCCTCATAACCAAAGTAGTTCCAAATGAGCATGTCCAAAGACTTAACAACCATGTTAGTTCCCAATGAACAAAGTAAAAAACTTTGGGTCACTTGTTTCATTTCTCCAAAAATGGTGCTTTTCTGGGTTCTGAGGAATAAATGAAACAACTGTGTTATTGGGACTGGCACAACACATTCAGTGGTCAGTAAATAGTTCATTTATTCACCAAAGTTTGTGTTGATCATTTGACAAAAATGTTGTGACCAGAGGGTCACAGGAACCTAACTCCATGTTTTCCCCTAGGAACAACAGTTCAGTATTGCTAATTCAGCATAGTGGCAAATTTATAGAACATAACTGTGTGAATAACAGATTGATTATACTTTGCCTTATCTAATGTAGTTGACCTCTGCCTATGAGTCTTCATAAGATCCTAAGAAGGTTTGAGTGGTGAGCTAGGCAACTAGAGAGCATCTCAGGTAAGGCCTTAGTTTTCCAAGATTCTGTAGAGTGGGTTTTGGGGGCAGGCCCTGCCTTGGCCTCAGGCACTCTGTTTGTGAGGCTCAGAGTGGGGCCCTCCTCTGAATTCTAATGCTCAGGCACCAGCATAAAGGTGCTGCCAGCTTCTCCCGGCAGCCCAAGAGGTGTCTCTGGAACCTTATGGCCTAAGCTTGATGCCATTGGACGTGCCTGAGTCTAGGGGCAGGATGAATTCTTTAGGTTCTTCCAGGGCTATGCAGAGGTAGCTATTTTGGGGTCAGGCTGGGTGGGAGTAGGGAGGACTGTTCCCAGCTGAAGCAGAATGGCAGGACGGAGACAGCCGCTTAGCAGAGGAGAGAAATGGAGGTTGTGGCTGGAGACACTATGTGGTCGGTGCAAAGACAGGCTGTAAATTGGATTTGAACCATGAAGTTAGGAGCTGAATGGCCTGGGAACAAGTTAGGATGGAGCAGATTCAACAGAAAGACATTCAATAAAAGAACACCAAGTAGATTAACAGAGGTGAGCAAAACAGACTGTATGAAAGGTTTTAACCAGGAGGCACCTTTTCAGCAGCTTCCGGGTGTGAATGCAAGGGGAATCAGGGCAACTTGGAGCCAGTTGTTTATCCCATGAGATCTGTATAGCTATGCCAATGTGCTTAGCAGAGCACAATGGATCTGACTTCATTGTGGCTTCTGCCAGTATTGTCACAGTGAGTGGGAATGTGTCCTCTCCCGGAGTCTTGCTGGGACTAAGAACAGATAAACTGGACCCACCCAGTTAGACTGTAAGTTATTTATAAATTCTCTAGGTGGTTATGTATATTAAGAAAATAAGAGAGTGTGACCAGGCGGCTTGGACAAAAGAGAGCTTCTCTTGCCAGCAGATTGTGTAGAATATACGGCCGGTCTCTTGTCTTCAGTTCACCACGGCTTCTTCTGACATCCAGGTGGCAGAACTGGAGAAGTGTGCCTCAGGCCAGGCTTTTGAGCTATTCTCAGCCCTCAATCAAAAGAATTCCTCCTACAATTCCCCTTTTTCCCTCCAAAGAAGAAGGATCTTTCCCTGGAGGCAATTCAGAAGAAAATAGAAGCTGCAGAAGGAAGGCACAAGTCCCATGAAGCTGAGGTTTTGAAGCAGCTTGCTGAGAAACGAGATCATGAGAAAGAAGTGCTTCAAAAAGCACTAGAAGAGAATAACAACTTTAGTAAAATGGCAGAAGAGAAACTGACCCACAAAATAGAAGCCAACAAAGAGAACCGAGAAGCACAGATGGCTGCCAAGCTGGAGTGTTTGCGAGAGGACAAGCGCATTGAAGAATGCAGAAGAACAGAGACTCCAAAGATCCCGCTGATGAGACTGAAGCCGACTAACCGATCTGAGGACTGACTTTCTTCCCTACCCCTTCCTGAATATCCAAACACTGTACTGGACAGTGTCAGTTTATTTTTTGTCCTCCTGACAAATATGCTAGAAGCTAATGTTGGACCATAGGTAGAGCCAGACTGTATGACGTTGTTTTGGGGGATAAAGGGGAGAAACTGAAAGTGTTTTACTCTTTTTCTAAAGTGTTGAAGTCTTTCTAATGTATCTATTTTTCTTGTTGCCTCTCCTGTACTTCAGTACACTCGGTGTACTGGGGCAACGGCTAGTACTGTATTGGCTCTGTGAAAACATGTATGTAAAAACAGCATTTACTGGCTTCTTTCAAATTGTTAGATCCTGAATATCTGTTTGCCTTTAAACCCCAGTACTGTCCCTATCTCACCAGATGCTACTGTACTTGAATGGTTAATAAAACTGCACAGTGCTGTTGGTGGCAAGAAAAAAAAAAAGAAAAATGTCTCAAGGGTCAGATTTATGTTTTAAGTACTTAATGTCTTGAAAATTCTGGCAATAGTTCTAGTTCTTCTCAATCTCCCCATGACTCTCAGAAGCCCACCTGTGTCTTGAGAGCCCTCTCAGGACTGAGATCAGGAGGTCCTTAGCATGCTTGTGAATCTTCTCCAAATATTTTTTACTTCTGAGAATCTGAAAGAAAAAGAACCTACCATCTTGGACAGGTCTTTCCTCTTCTTGAACTCAATTTTCTTAGGTGAAAATGAGGTTAAATTAATATTTCTAAATTTCTGTTTTGTTAGGTGATCTTAAAAAATCCTAAAACCAACCAAAGCTAAACTCTGAAAATAATTTAGATAATATTTTTTCTTAAATGCATTAAAAAACATGTAATAAAACAGGAAAACACATATATTGTAATTATTATGTTATAAACTACCTTTAAGGGGTGATGACTCATGCCTAGGCACAAAACATAGTGTGCTGCATGGATAGTCAGTGATTCCCAACCATGGTGGGGTTGAGGCCCATCATCCACTTGATGATCATTACATTATGTTAGGCCTCTTTTCTTGTATTTATTACATACTTTTGTCATAGTTTGAGCTTTTTTGTAAACATGGCTCACCTCTGTAGCTATAGCAAAAAGTACAACTAAATTACAAAACAACTATCACCCAGAATCATCAGAAAATTGAGCTGTATGGAAGTTTGACAATCAAGGATTTAAAGAAGTGACACTCATCCAGATGGGTTGGAGGGACAGAGACATGGAGACATGGAACAGGCAGTCCCATACCCACATGTGGTGGATAAAAATTGGGAGGGATACCTGAGGAGTGAGGGATCCCAGCCCCACCCCAGACCACCCAGCCCAGGGTTCCAATGCCAAGAAGATAAGATCCCATAACTTCTGGCTGTAAAAACCAGCAGAGGTTGGGGCAATGGAAGAAACTGCAGGATTCTCAGGCATCTCCTCTTAAATGGCCCACAACAAACTTAGGACTTATGCAGACTCACTCCCTCTGGGCTCCAGCATTGGGGCAGCAACTGGATGAGCACTAGTGGCATGAGGAGAGAAATTGAAATGTCTGGCATCAGGGCAAGTGCCAGGGCATGACTTTCTCCCGGACAAAACTCCAGAGGTCAGGCAGTGGCCATTGTCCCTTTTCTGAGCCCTCCCCCACACAGCCACAAAGAGGTGACAACATAGCTGAGACCTCATAAGCCTGGTTCACACGGGTTGTCTCACCCTGGTGATTACCTAAGGCTCTGCCCCATCCAACCTATGGGTGCACTTTTCTACAATAGGCCATGCTACTAAGACAGGGAGTCGAAGCAGCTCTACCTAATACACAGAAACAAACACAGGGAAGCTGCCAAAATGAAGAAACAAACAAACACAAAAAGTGGCCAAAATGAAAGAACAGAATAAAACTCCAGAAAAAGAATTAAACAAAATGGATATAAGTAATCTGTCAGATGCAGAGTTCAAAACACTGGTTATTAGGATGCTCAGAGAACTAATTGGTACTTCAACAGCATTAAAAAATCCAGTCAGAAATGAAGGTTACACTAAGTGAAATAAAGAAATATTTACAGGCAATCAGCAGTGGAGTGGGTGAAGCTGAGAACCAAATTAATGATTTGGAACATAAGAAAGAAAACATTGAATCAGAACAACAAGAAGAAAAAAGAATAAAAAAAATGAGGATAATATAAGGAGCCTCTGGGACATCTCCAAATATACCAACATCTGAATCTTAGGTGTGCCAGAAGGAGAAGAGGGAGACCAAAAAATTGAAAACTTATTTGAAAAATAAATGAAAGAAAACATCCCGAATTAGGTGAAGGAAATAGATATACAAGTCCAGGAAGCACAGAGAATCCCAAACAAGATGGACACAAAGAAGACCACATCAATACACATCATAATTAAAATGCCAAAGTTTAAGGATAAAGAAAGAATCTTAAAAGCAGCAGGAGAAAGCAGATAAGTTAACTACAAAGTAGTTCCCATAAGACTGTCAGCCGATTTCTCAAAAGAAACTTTGTAGGCTAGAAGGGGCTGGCAAGAAGTATTCAAAGCGATGAAAAGCAAGGACCTACAACCTGGATTACTCTATCCAGCAAAGCTATCATTTAGAATGGGAGGGCAGATAAAGTGCTTCCCAGACAAGGTAAAGAGCTAAAGAAGTTAATCATCACCAAGCCATTATTATATAAAATGTTCAAGGGACTTATTTAAGAAAAAGAAGAATACTATGAACATTAAAATGGCAATAAATTCACAACTATCAACAATTGAATCTACGAAACTAAGCAAACAAGCAGAACAGAAACAGAATTATAAATATGGAGATCATTTGGAGGGTTATCAATTGGGAGTGGAAATGGGGAGAATGGGGCAAAAGATGCAGGGAACAAGAAGTACAAATTGTTAGGTACAAAATAGACAGGGGGAGGTTAAGAACATTATAGGAAATGGAGTAGTCAAAGAACTTATATGGGCATGACCCATGGACAGGAACTAAGGGATTGCTAGAGATTATGTGGGGTACTGGGTGGAGGGGGGGCAAAGATGGAAAAATTGGGACAACTATAATAGTATAATCAATAAAATATATTAAAAAATACAACTGATTTAATTGATCAAATATTTTTCACTTCAGTGTGAGATTAAATAACATGAATAAAATGTGGGTCCCTTTGTGAGATCATTTTGGCCACTTAGTTGAATCCAAGTGACCCTATTCACATTCCATTAATAGATGGTGATTAAAAAATTTTTAATTGTTAAATTTCTTTAGACAGCACTGGATTGTAGGATCTCTAAATTTCCTTTTAAGCCAGTGAATCTATATTAATATAGATGGCATTTTGGTACATGAGACAATGCTTCAAACCACTGAGCCACCTGGCCAGGACAATCCAAATCTGTTTTGTTTTTTTTTTTAGCTTTACCCAAGGACATTTTTTCATTAATTTTTATATATATAGAGAGAAACACTGATAAGCAGGAAAAGCATCGATTGTTTGCCTCCTGTATGTACCCGGGTGGGGGATCATATGCCTAGACCTGGGATCAAACTCACAACATTTTGGTAATGGGATGATGCACCAACCAACCAAGCCTCACTGGCCAAGGCCAAATCTGCTCTTAATCAGGGTGAGAAGGGAGCTGAGGCGGGCAATTTTTTTTTTTTTGTACTTGGCCCTGATGATTAAGGCACGGAAACAGTGCTTTGGGGCCGGATAGAGGAGGTATGGCCTACCTCTGGATTGCTTCCTTTGCACATCAAGAGGAAGCTACTGGCTGGGCCTTTTGCTATCTCTAAGACTTGGCTAGCCCAGGGAGGGGTGGTCTCTCTTCAGCCAGAAAGATTTTTTAAGATGTCAAACATCATATTACGAGGGTCTGTCCAGAAGGTATCCGGCCATGTGATATGAAAAATAGAGACATTTATTGAAGAAGATGCAAGATATAAGAAACATTATCCCCTTCAAAGTAGGCACCTGGGGACCTTACACAGTTCTCCCAGTTGCTATCAGCTGTCCTGTCGCATTTTCCTGAATCTCATCGACAGTCTGAAATCTCTTCCCTTTCAAAGGTGATTGTAGTTTTGGTGCCAGAAGTTGCGGGGCACCAAATCTGGGCTGTAGGGGTGGCTGAGTCACCTCAGTGATTTGATGTTTCACCAGAAGACTCTGCATGAGACATGATGCATGAGTGGGTGCGTTGTGATGTAGCTGCCAATCACCAGTTGCCCATAACTGCAACCTTCTAAATCATGTGAATAGTTTTCAAGGAGGAATGTTCAAGCTTAATGAAAAATTTGAAGCAGATTTATTGTTCTACTTGCTTAGTCATTTTTGAATGTGATGGCCACACAGTACACATGCTCATTCAATGGTGTCTACGCCCCCACTGACTAGTACAGTGAGGTCGTCATTGCTCATGCATGTGCGCTCCAGTCCACTCTTCTTGGCTGCCGGGTTACATCGATGTTGTGTAAACTGTTCTCATCACATACAGAAAATAATGTAATAGTTATTATAATAATATAATATATCTGAGTGTGTCTGAGTGTGTTCTGTAATATATATTTTATATATTGTAGTACATTCTATATTATAGAACACACTCAGCCACATTCAGACAACACAGAGAGACTCATGCAGACACAGACACATAGTCCTCAGAAATACAATCTCCTTTTTAACAAATGGAGGAGTTCCAGCCTTGGTCCTCTCCCTTTAAGGGAGTCCCAGATGAGGTTTCTTGACAATCAGGGCTATTTTCAGTTGCGTTCATGGTGCAGTGAGAACTCTCAGGATTCTGGCCTTTGCATGACAGGGTTAACCTTCATTTTCTAGGGGAAATGCTACTCAGTAGATCTCAAATTTGAATAAGCCATGTCCAGGGAGCTGGGTCTTGGGCTCTGCCTCTGATACCGCAGGTTTGATGAGAGGCCCAGGAATCTGCATCGTATAAGCCCCCAAGTGATTCTGATGCAGGGGTTCCACCGAACTGTCTCCCCAAATCCCTTTCCTAGGAATCACCTTCTTTCTGGCTCTCACAAGCAGAAGGCATTTCTGCTCCTTTCTCTAGTCTAGGTGATAAAGCTAAATAGGCCCACCCGTAATATGCTTGCAAAATACTAGAATTCCCAGCCGCCTTGACTCACTGCAATGATATTGGCCTCAATGGGCTTTGCTTTTTATAACTTCTAGGGTTGCAATAATAGTCTAGCCTCTTATAACTTTAAAATTTACATATGATTCATAGGAACAAGTACATTTTACTTCTTGATCTAGCATAACGTGTACAAACACACACATTTATAAAAATTTTTCTTAACCATATATATACCTTTATTTTTACATTTTCCATTTTATTCTGTTCTGTTCTGTTCAGTTTTAAGAAACATACTGGTCCTGATACACGAGACTGAATTCATGACCCACTACTCTAGTTATCTATACTGTTGCATAACAAATCAACCCAAAACTCTGTCTTAAAACAGCACCAATCATTTTATTATCTCCCTTGTTTTCTGTGTATGGTGCAGGGAATTTGGGAAGGGTTCACCTGTCTCTCAGGTAATTTCTCCATGGGTTCTCTCTGCATGGGCTGGTTTGGTTTCCTTATAGCATGGCAGCCTTAGGGCAGTTGAGTCCATTATAGGTGTCTCAGGGCTCCAAGGCTGAGAACCAGGCAGAAGGTAGCTAGCCTTGGAAGTCACATAGCATCACTTCCTTCGTAATCACAAGGTTGCTCCAGCTGAAGAAGAGAGAACATAAACTCTACCTCCTGATGTACTGAGTGATAAAGTAATGTAAGGAGAGCCAGTGGGATGAGAGATACACATCTTTGAAAAATGCAATCTGCCACACCTTCTTAGAGGGAGCCATTGCAATTTGAAAATATTCCTCTAGAGGGCATCATTGTCATGTGAGATAGGATCCATTTCACTTTGGGATACTGGATACAGTGAGTGATGGGTAGGGCGATGGAAAGAGAGACAAAGGACTTCCGTGTTGGCAAAAGTGGGGCGGCTCATCCTTTGGAATTATCGTGCTTTTTGTTGCATAGAACGTGTGATGGCAGGGATGGGTGTGTGTGGTCATGTGGATATCCCAGGTGTACAGATGCAGATGTGAACAAGACTGGCTCCCTCTGTGTCCCAGATTTCATTTCATTTTTTAGGTTTCATGCTACAATCTTTGACCAACCTCACTGTCCCTAGCAAGCATATCAAAGCTTTTAGCTGGTGATTATTTGTGGTCCTTAAAATGCAGCCATAAACATTTTTGTTAGAAATAGCCAGAATGCCCTGGCTGGGTGACTCAGTTGGTTGGAGCATCATCCCGTACACCAAAAGGTTGCGGGATCAATTCTCAGTCAGAGCACATACCTACGCTGGGGGTTTGATTCCTGGTCAGAATGTGTAAGGAGACAAATGATCAATGTTTCTCCTATTGATGTTTCTCTCTCTCTAAAATCAAGAAATAAATCCTCAGGTAAGGATTAAAAAAAAAGTCAGAATGGCATAACAACCAAGATAAATATCAAACTGGTAATAGTATCAATTATAAGCAATCATCTATCACAATACCACCAGGAGGTATGGTCCGTGGTGCTGCTGCATTCTTTGTCCCTTTGTCTTGTCAGTCACTAGTGCTAGAGTTATATTATTAAAAGAGTAACTATAACAGAGGTCTGTTAGTGGATAATAATTTGTGCAAAACTGCTGGGCCATCTTTCAGCCTAATCTTCCTGTAAGTAAATTACCATACAATAAATTCTTTTATATTCTATGGAGTTGCCTACTTTGTCTTTTGGTTTGAAGATACTTTCTTGTTACGTTGACCAGTGCACCTTTGCCCCACTGTCAGACACTAGGAGGAGGAGGCTGGTGGCCAGCTTGCAGGGCTTTATGTCTATGCGTATCCACTGTCCCCATGCCAGCCTCCCCATCCCCCAAGCAGGAGGCCTTGTACATGGATCCACTTTGACAGTTGAGCATAAAGTGCTTGTGAGCCACCAGGCGGCAGGCTAAGCTTTGGCTAGGATAGTGCCACCCCTGGTGCCTCACGGAACCCATAGTTCCCAATATGGCAAGGCTGACTCCATGCCTCCAGTGCTCAGGGGCTGCAAATCATGATTGGGAAGAATATTGAAGATCTGTTAGTGGATGAGCTTCTCCAGGAAGGGTGTAAAAAGTGAGAAGGAACAGGGGCCAAGGAGAGAAGACTGGGGGACTTCGATGTTTAAGAAGGAGAAGAAGAGTGGCAAAGGAGACTAAGAAGATGAGAGACGGTCGGAGGCGCTGGAGGACAACCTGGTGAGAATGTGGCACAGGCTGGGACAGATGAAGACTAAAAATAGACTACTAGATTCGGGACCACAAAATGTATGGGACAGAAGAATATGGGTGGACTCGAGAGGGGGACAAGATCAAAAGGTTTGTTTTAAAATTTCAGGCAAGACTAAGCACGTGCATAGGTGAAGAAAGGAGATGGAGGAGGAGGAACCAGACTAAAGAGGAAAAATTAATACAGCCTGGCACAGAGGGGAGTGGGGTCCAACACTCCAGGGAGTGAGTTGGAACTTGGGAGGTGGCCATTCCTTCTGAGAGAGAAGGGGACCCATAAAATAGGGAAGAAGTCAAGGTTTAGGGAGAAGGGTTGTTGGCTGAGCTAGTTCCAGAGTGAGCAGCCAGGAGAGGGTAGAAGGCTTGAGAAGAACTTACCAGCCATTTAGAGATGAGTGAAAAGCCCATGTAGTTTACACACACGTAGGGCCTACTCTGTTAACTGTTTTCAGAGAAATGACTTGATCCTTCCAAAATATGTGAAGTAGAAAGCATTCCTATCTGCAGGCTCCGATCTCTTCCGTGGTGAGCTCCTTGCTTTACCTAAGCATGGAAAGAATATGGCTGTGAGGAGTAGAGGGGTGTGCTCATTCCAGGTTAGTTCCGAAGCCCAGAGAACAGGTATCATCGATCCCAGAAACACTTGGGGAGGCAAATCACCTGCTTGAGACAAAGAAGAGCAACCATGATTGTTCTGAGTCTGGTAAGAGGGGCCAGTGTGGAGGAAAAATCTTTTTATGAGCTTTGCCCATGGTCTAGTCAGAGAGAGGAGGAGGTGATCATGGAGTCTGCCCTCAGGAGCAATGTGGAGGGTGAAGGTCACTGGGGCAGGACGGTGTAGTGCAAATAGTAATGGCCTTAGCTCAGCTCTTACTAGAATTGCTTGCTTAGACAAGGCACTTACTACTGAGCTTTTTTTTCTTCATTTACCAAAAAGGGGGTTATTCTACTAAACTCATGCATTTGTAGAATGCAAATTTCTCGAAAATCCTAGACACCCAATACGTGCTGTTATTGTTATCACCATTGCAATGATCTCCTTTACTACCTCAGAGAAAAATCAGAAGCAGGACTCAGTATCAGGATTGTAAGAATGTGGTAAGATTTTGGAATATTTGTAATACATGTGTATTACAAACTTTATCACATTTTCTATTCCCTATTATCCTATAGTTATTAGAAGTACAATTCTCAAAACCAAGATTCCTGGGTACTTTATTACCAGCGAGTAATAAGGAAAGGGAGCCGGGGAGACTGTGACTTGCTGCGCTGTTTGCACTGGGGTAGGGTGAGCCTGCGGGGAGACCCAGAGGCCGGAGTGGCTGCAG